>WYDI02001958.1:0-54440 GCA_009867235.2 Psittacus erithacus
CCGTGCATAGCTCAGATTTTTATTTCCTTTACAAAACACGTAATTCTGCTCCTCATGAAATTTTAGGAATCTTAAGGCACTTGTCCCCGTTGAAAGTGTGCAGTGGATTGGTATGGCTATACTGGTGTGCCAAAGGTGATGGACTTCATAGAGGAAGGTATGAATGTATCTATATTGGTTCTGACTAGATGTAAGTTACATCCTGACTTCTTGTATGTTCTCAACATTACTCTGCACAAGAAATAATTCCCCCCCCACCCCTTCCCATCTGCCTCATAAATTATGTGCAATGTTACAATTGTCAGACAGGTATTTGCCAAATAAAAACTAGAATCAACAGTAAGCACTAAATAACATTCTTGAGTAGTGCCACTCTCAGTTGTACCTCCTTTTGTTTCCCTTCCCAACTGCAATATTGAAATCAGTAAGGCTACTCACAGGATCAAGTGGTAGGATCACACCATTAATAATTAGCCCTTTGAACTGCCTCAGCATGACTACTCTTAACTCGTCATACAGATGACCAGACCTGAAGGCACAGGAAGTAATCCTCACTTTAAGAATACATGTGGAAGTTGTGCAAAGAAAAGATGCTGCAGTAAAACCAAGCTATTCATTTAGTTTTGCATTCAGTCCTGTACATACTAGATTTCAGTGGAAAGCGGGTGAAAAATAAAAACCAGACAAATCATCAGCCTTAGGGAAGCCAGAACCATTTGACTCCCCTTCCAATTAGAAAACCATTCGTGTTGGTCATCACATACTGCCAGCAAGAATAACGGCTTAGTTAATTTTTACAGCATTATATTCATGGTAAAAACTCCACACCCTTTTCTTTAACTCTCAGTTTTGTTCTCCCTTTGTCCATCTGTGACAGCCTCCTTTCTGTTAGCCAAACATAGATATCTAATGTAGAACCTGATAACTGCAAATCAAGGATCCCATTGGCTTTGCCACATTATTTACTGCAAGCTTACCAGCAACGAGGAAACTAAATCAGTTCAGATACAGAGTAGTAGGAACAAGACTGATCCTGTCTCCCAGGAATACAAGCATATCTAGAATAAAATTACAAGGAAAGGATAAAGAGCACATTTAAAATAAGAACATAATCTGAGTAGCATATAACACGAAAATGGCATTGAGAATGTAATTATTAAATAGCTCTGCCAAAAATGCTTATGAATCATCTTTAGAACAGGAGAGACTGATCTTTTGCAGTAGTACAGCATTTTAATTCCTGACAAAATTATTTCTTCCTACTATTTCAGTCATTCTTACAGGCAGATGCTGACTTAGAACAGGAATAGAGCACTGTACTTAATCCAAAGTGGCTGTCATTAAGACATATGCAGCAGATATTAAACCAAGGAATTAAGTTTTGATATGCCACAGGCCATCTCCGAACATCTTATCTATATAAACAAAAAATTTGTTATGTCTTAAGAGGCAAACTGCGTTTGCTTCCCTAACATGTGAAATTTAAGATCTTGAAATAGCAAGAAACTCAATAGGTCTTTACATATACATTATCACAGAAATGTTTTTAAAAGGAACTCATGAGAGGCATTTGAGATTATTCTGCAAAGCTCATCTTCCAGCCTCCTGCTTGCTTTCCAGACCACACACAAATGCAGAGGAAGAAATAACCTAAACTCATTTCTGTGAGTTGAACAGGAATGCTCACATAATCACTGGAAATGCTCTTAATTGGTGTGGCTCAGCTATGCATTTCAGAGCTGTTACATCTTCTGCTGTTGTGGAACTTTTTTCATGTCCTGGCAATCACAGTCCAGCCAGCAGTTTGTTTATCACATTCAGTATGAGTTTCCGGATCTCCAACAAAGTGGTATTTACTCCAAGGCAGGGAAGACTGCAGTAATCCAATAAGTTCTCATTAGCCTAAAATGCAGAAACATCTGCTGGGGTCATGAGCTGCTTACTTGCTATTGATGAGCAAAGAATCAGCTCCATTTGAAGCTACTGTGAACAAAAGAACTGTAGGGTTGGGGGTAGTGGTGAAGAAAAATGGGCCTCCATTACCTCCTGGGCTTTAGCTCCACTGTAGCACACCATGGGCAAGAGGAATGCTCCCTCACCTTGAGCCCTGCTTACTCTCTTGCTGGCTTCAACTTAGCCCTCCTGAGCTGGTGCCCAAAACAGTCAGGCTACATTCACGTAACTGAAGAGAACATGGCCACAGCTCTCCATCCTAACCAGAATCCAATAGGGTAATCTGTACAATGCAAACCTAGTTGAACATCGTTACCAAAAGCTTTTTAGTCAACTAAGAGAATTTTGCAGTGGATAAGTTCTTACATTTCTGTACTCCCCCCCTTCCCTTCCAGGTTCTCAGGCCTAACTGGCTCATTTCACAATTTGCTTTCAGTTTTTAGACCTCCACCCCCACCAAAAAAATCCAGCATCTAAGGACACGTGAATGTTAAGAGTGGGTCAATAAGAGCTTCTGGCCTGAAAGATGAATACATCAGTAATAAGTACAGCAGGAGTTCACAGAATAAAATTAAATCTACATTGATCCAAGATACAGAAGGGAGAACATTATTAATTCTAGTTAAAAAAAGGAAAAAAGGTAGATAACCTGAATAAAAAGAGCCTTTAAGTTGTTCAGGATTCCAACCGATATTAAGAGCACATGACACTGTCAGAAGACAAGTGGAAAATACAAAATAAGTGGTGTCACATCTGTTTAGCTCCTGCTCCAGTGACTCTGCAGTTCTTTGTTGTTGTTTTTACAGTGTTAAATATAGCAGCATCTAATTCTGTGGCTTTTTCAAGGTGGAGGAGCCTAAAACACTTCTGTAAAAAGCCAAAACAGAACCACTTAGGAAGTACATTCAGGAAAATCAAGATGGAAAAGTCTCGGTTTAAAATAGCTTATAAACCTTTACTGGAGAGGCTGAGCTGTTTTATCTAACATTTGTTTTACCATTTGTACAAAGAATTACCCAAGTATTCAGTTTAAGGAAAAGAAGGGCCAGAAGGCCAAAATCACCACCTATGCTTCTTCTGTACCAGCGACTGCACGTCCCCAGGCTCTTTATTGTTTTGTACATGCAGCTGGCCTTCAGCTCCAAGACTCCCACTTTGCTTTAGGCTTGCTGCATAGATAACGGCCGCCACCTGCAGCAGCAAGGATGAATTACTGCCCCAAACATTCATGGCCAGAGGAACCTTTCTCCACCACCTTTCTTCAGGGAAGAGAACTAATAGCATTCCACTGGACTTTAGAGTGAAAATTTTAACTGCTGCCTCTTGCAGCAGTAACACTTGGGGGAGGGGGGGTGTATATATGTATTTATCTCATAAAATCATGCAATGGTTTGGGTTGGAAGGAACCTTAAAGCTCATCCAGTTCCAATCCCCTGCCATGGGCAGGGATACCTTCCACTACACCAGGCTGCTCCAAGCCCCATATATACAGCAATAACTCAGTGGTAGAAAAATCACTTAATTGAAGAAGATGGGTTTAATTTAAAAGTATTTCCTTACAAAAATACAATCTCTTTTAGACCAGCAATAAGGTCTACTGTCAGGAAATCCTTGAAAAGACATTTTGACTTATGTCTGTGCAGAGACAGAACTATCAAGACTCTATGGACTTGATTTTCATCCCTTCTCCCTCATACTTAGAACCTTCTGAGTCTCGGAATGACAGCTTATAAGAAGCAGGTTAAAGGCATGAGGACACAAATATTATCCAAAGAAATATGATAGGAAATATCCTAGGAAAACCAGCTGTTTGATCAGCAGTTTCATCATATAGGAGCCTTTCTACCAAGATCCCCATCCATCAAAACCAAACAGCTAACCTATGACTTGACTGCCTAGCAAAGTTCCCCATCCAGCGGCCAACACTGTAGGTGCAGCTCAGGCCCCTGACCCAGAGCATGGTCCTGCTGGGTGCAGCACCTATGACTCTGAATGGAAGCACACACAGAACTATTAGGTGCAGCTCATCTAAACATGTTTGAGGAAGAAGTGACAGATTAATAGGTCATGGATCAGCTGCTACGACAAAAATGGTACTGATGTGATATAGAAGGAGGGTCTTAATAGCTTGTATGTATTGGCTTCTCAGCCAGTGCACAGCACATCTTACTGATCCCGTTACCATAGCTTAATATACTCCTAATTTTTATGAAAAGGAGAAGAGAATCTAGTTAGAACCTCAGTAATATGAGGAAGAAAGCCTGAATAGCACTTCAGGAGTACAAGGAGAATGCTTGAGCAGTCCCCAAAGCTTTCTAGACACAGCTTAAGCCATAAATGTACCACCGCAGACAAGGCAAAGCAAAGCCTTTGAAAAGCCATCACAGAAAGAGGTTCCACGGGTAAAAAAAAACAAAACAAAACACACAAAACAACAAAACAAAACAGGATACAGCATGTCTTTCAGAGAGAAACACATTCCATGTGCAAAAATGTAAAGTACACTGAAAAAACACGCCACATCTGGCACGTATGCTCGTAACAGATACCACTCACCCCCAGGCACTTAGTCAGTAGTTAGGCTTGAGGTTTCTCTGAACATTCAGTCTTCTGGCCTCAGCACTTTGGGTGCCAGTAGGTCCTGGCCTGCCACTGGGGCTCATTAGCTCTTGTAAGTCCATCACCACATATATTGTGTAGCACTAGCCCTATGTAAGCCCAGATAGAAACAAAAGCTTCTGTAGGAGATCAGTTAAGATACTCAAACATGAAGGCTATTGATACAGCAGTGGAAAATAGTCTTTATTGTTAAAAAGAATAAACTCCTTCAAGAGAAGGAGTCAGATTAATACAAAAGCATTTATGATTTCAATAATTCAATTCCAAGACAATTAGGCAACAAATTACCATAACTTTTCACTTGTTACAAGTAACTGGAGTTCCTCCCAACTATCAGTTTCATTACTTACAAACCACATAGCTTTTCCTCTCAGCAAATCCAGAAATAAGGGACAATAGAGTGTTCCTCCAAAAGCTATTCATGGAGAGACCAATTAGCATGCTGTACATCCCTAGAGAACCTTCTAACAAGATCAGCAGATGCACAGTACCACATACACAATTCCATATCTAGATTCTGATACGTTGTCCTGTAAGGAACACTACTTTGGAAAGAGATGCGAATCAGTGTCCCCAAAACCAGTACAAGAAAGTAAACCGAGAACTTTTATAATACATAGGTTATATTTGCCAGTAACAACGTTTCTTATTCTTTACCTTTCAGTATTGTCAAAGCAGAAAGGGATGAGAAAGGGGTCACAGAAATTCACGTTCAGAATCAGTCTCCTCATGGGACAGCATGTAGAACAAAACTCCTTTTTTTCTTATCAGTAAGCACACATGCTGCTGGTTTCATATTCTAGTATAACTGAAAATCTGGACAAGTTATACTTTCACACAAGTGAAAAGGTAACAAATCTGCTGGCATTGACTTCATAACCCCCTGCTTATTAAAACAATAAACAAAATTATTTGAAGTACCAGCGCTTCATAACATCTAGTCCATGCTTCTCTTCGCATTTTCTTTGGTTATGCAGAGAAACTTCTTTACTAACTTCAGAGAACAAGTTCAGCACTCCTGTGAAGCTCCTGTAACAAATGAAGCAAGCTAAGTCAGCTACTCTGGAGAATAATAATTCCTGCTTAAGCTCAAAGCCTGGACATTTGCATCATTCTTCTACCAAGGAGTCACCAGAAGTGTAAACCATGAATTTTCTTCCCAAAGGCTAGAATCTGAAGGAGAGGCGGGGCAGTCTGCAGGAGGGGGGATGCATGGCTTTATGGTCTATCAATCTGCAAAGGTTTAAGCTGTAATCTTTTCTGGGGCAACAAAGAAAGTAAAGGAAATATATCAAGCTTCATCTCCTCTTTACGCTCTCAGCAATACTTCGTACTTGTTGACACAGTATCTGAGGGGGAAAAAAACCCAACCTTTTCTGTGCTACTCATACCTTCTAATGGACAATATATTTCCATGGTTATTATTTAAGACAGTGCTTCTAGTTCACTTTTCTGTGTTCTGCAGTTTTCCACTCTCCAACATACTTGTACTTTATCAGGGCTATTCTTGTTCACCAAAATTGTCAGTGTCAGAAAATAGCACGCTAAAGCAGTTTGCTTAAAATACACAAACAAAAAACCACAACCATCTTTGACCATAGGTAGGGTAGAGTAGGGACAGAAATACTGATGATGTCCGCTATGAACTGAACAGAATTAAACTTAGTGCTACTGTACCCTCAATTCATCCTTCCGCAATATATGTTCTTGATCTACACTGGCAAGATATATGGATTTTCCTCTGAATATTTAGCCAATGAGTCTTCAACTGATTGTTGTAAGTACCTTTGAAGCTCTTCATCCAGTTCTTGAGACACTTCTTTAAGCTCTTCCAGTACACTAAATGTTTTTGTACTTTGTTCCGAGTAGCTCGGTGTAAGTTCTGTCAGAAGCTCCTCTGAGATCTTTAACTGTTTTCGTAGTTCTTCTACAATAGATGTTAGACACTATTCAAAAATGTAAGTAGTGGCATCAGTTAATAAAAGATTACATAATAGCTGCAGTAACTACAGAGACAAGTGAATCAGATGACAGAAAACTACTGTTTGTGCACCTTTCACAAACACACGAGGAAACTGTGAAAGCAAAATTATTTTTAGCTATTGTGACCAGCAAGAGGCTATTAAAATGACTAATCAAGCTCTCATTTAGAGTGTGTCAAAGATTTTTATGACAAATGCAAGAGAAAGAACAAGTTTTAAACATTCAAAATGTCCTGGTGTTCTGGTTTCATCTGCGGTAGAGGTAATTTTCTTCCTAGTAGGTAGTGTAGTGCTGTGTTTTGGCTTTAGTCTTAGAGTAGTGCTGATAACACACTAATAGTTAAGTTGCTGCCAAGAACCTCCTTTCTTACCCACCAGCAGTTTAAAATTGTAACTCTTCGTCCAGACTTCAATACAAACCACAAGTACTAATTTATTAACAAACATTCTCTGATTCTAGACAACACACAATGAACTCAAGCGCTAGCTCTGCAAGGAACATGTGCAAGCCTACCCCTCTAACAGAAAAATAAGAGATAACAGTACTTAGGCAACTTTCTTACTCATCAGGAGAAAAGGAAGAGGAAAGCCATGAATACAGTTAAAAGCAACTTTGATGGATCAAATTTTCATACCTAGGTATGTTTGCATATCTCCTTCTATGTGAATATTCTTTATGGGTAATTCATGTCTAGTGGCATCCAGGGAAACTGCAAATCTTTTATACTTCTCTTGAAGTTCTTCACAAACAGGAACAAGGGAAGAAAGTAAATCAATCTGAAAAATACATGAGGAACCAACATTTCTTCAAAAGCAAACATAGGTTCAGTTTTGAAAATTAAATCTTGAAAGAACTTCATTAGCAATTTGCTTTCTTACAGCCAGGCCAGACCTACTGCTGTCTGACATCTAAATATAAGACAAATAAAGATGTTCACTTCTCATCTCAGGGCTAGCACCTCAGCTCTAGATATAACTGTGTAACTGCAGGATGCTCGTGGGGCTTATGATACTCCCATCTCCTATGTACTAACTGCAGACTGCTCTGACAATCAGTGCTTGCTTATTGCATGCCTGACAGTTCTAACTTCTTCCTGACTATCCACGAGGGACAACAAAACAAGGACAAAGGCATTCGCTTAGGTTACTAGAGAGCATTACATGCCACAACAGGAAGTAGGTATTTATTCTGTTTAAGATGCATAAAATTGTACCCCAGCAGGCCACAGAAGCACAGAAATCTTCTCTGAATAAAGGAAGCAAAGCTCACCTCATAAGCGAGCTTGCTTAAATATAGGAGAAGCATAAATTGTAATAAAGCCTACCTGTTTGTCTAATGCATCATTAAGTTTCTGCTCTCTTTCTTGAAGTAGAATGTCACGCTTCAACTCACAAAGCTTCTTATGTTCTCTCTCCTTTTCTTCATACAACATTAACAAGTTTTTTTCTGCTTCTTTCTCCAGTTTGGCAAGGTTTTTTTCTGCCTATTACATCCAAAAAATATTCACAGCTAAATTAATACTATATCTAGGTAATTAGCACATTCTGAATAAACTAATGAAAGCCTTGGACCAGGTCAAAGAGCTTCAGTTACTGAATTGGAGATCTCATGCAATGAGCACAGTACATTATCCTCACCATTTTCTTCCCCTACCCCTGCAAACGGTTCTTGTAAAGGAGAAATGCACATGTACAGCACTGAGTGAGCAAAGTCACTGCTACAACCTTGAACTCCAAACACTATCTCTCATGCTGTTCCCAAAACTTCTGCACATCCCTACTTCATGAAGAACCAGCACCAGCTTAACAAACTGACGCTGGATTCACTCTAGGAGTTTCCAAAGCAAGACATACAGTTTTACAAACATCAACACAGAAAGTCTCAAAATGCAGCATTTATGGATCAGGAAGCACAGAAAAGAAATTAAACAATTCCTCAATATCAAGCTCTCCTACCTGAAATACCAAACACTTGATTGACTCTCACCTTTAGTCTTAGGTAAGTTAAAAGCAGTGTCTGAGATTCCAGCTCTTCTACTGCATCATCAGAATCACCTTCCTTCAAAAAAAGAACAGAATATAATAGATCAATTTTGGTATTTAAACAATCATTTTTTTAATATTCAAATAAATTACTGAAAGTCCAATTTGTGCCCAGAATCATCACCAACAACCATCAGCTCAGTGAAAAAAGTTGGATTTTTTAAACAACATGCAAATTAAATATACCTCTTTATTCCACCACTTTTAAAAGCATTTTCAGCAGGTAACACTGGTAGAGAACTTGAAGTTTCAGTGCTATGCTGAATGAGATGCCTAAACAAGGCACCTCAAATTAGACTGAATTAACATCAGTGATCTGTGCAAAAATGTCAGAAAATAGTTAAAGATAACAAGAATACAACTTGAGGAGATGCTACAAGTGGAGCAGATTCTTTACCAGAAGAAATGTAAGCAAAGCTTCAGTCAGCATTAGAACACTTTATAAGAAAAGCAAACATGGCTATCAGTAGAAAAGGCTTATCCTCTGATTATAGGTCATCCCAGTTGTTATCAAAATTAAAGACAAAATCTTCATTTTATGCATTTCAAAATACATACGCTTAACAAATGAAAGCAGTGACTCATCTCCGCTTCAGAGTCTTGACATGTATCTTCTTCATGAGCAGATTCTGAACCAGAAGGCTTTTTGCACATGCTTTTATCTGAATCACAACAGAAAGTTATTGCTCTTCTACCGAGGTATATACAGTGGGTCAACGTATGTCCTGGGTTCAGCTGTAACAGTTATTTTTCTCCTTCCTAGTAGCTGGTGCAGTGCTGTGCTTCAGCTTTAATCTAAGAACAATGCTGATAACACACCAATGGTTTTGTTGTTGCTAAATAATGCTTATTCTGATCAAGGACTTTTCAGTCTCTCATGCTCTGCCAGCGATGAGGGGCACAAGAAGCCAGGAAGAAGCAGAGATAGAACACCCGGTTCCAAGTTACCAGCTGGGTTTAAACCACAACAGCATACCATCGGGTTCTTCAAAGGCAAGAATAATTTCAAAATTATTATGTGTAGCAGTGAAGACGACCTGGGCTCTATTTCTGGCTCTGATGATAGTCATGAGAAGACATGAAGCACAGGAGCATTTAGTTTTAATTGACAGTTACAGACAGATGTCACACAATGTTCAGAAGGGCTGATAATCTAACACCCATCTGTTACAGGAACAAATACTTGAGAGTACTTTGTCCTTTAATATTTGATTGTAAACAAAAAGGACACACACAAGATATTTAAAACTGAGGTTAATTTAAACCCTGAAGGTCTTAACACCTCCACTTAAAGACACTTGAAATAACATTAGTCTTATTTAACAAAACCTTTTTGTGAATATAGAAGAATACAAGAGTTACTTAACACAAGTTACAGCACATACATCAAAAATAATAAAACAAGGAACTGAGCATAAGTGGAAGCTTACCACTAACAGCTGAAAGATCTATATCCGGTAGATCAGCTTTAGCCTCATCTAGTAAAGTGGACTGCAAGTAGCATTTCTCAACACTACCTTTATTTAATGAGCTGGGGGCAGCACCTGTAGAAAGAAGCTGTTATCAAACTAAAAGAATTCGAACAGGTTCTGCACAAGTTCACAGTTCTATGTTCTTTCAGTAACATGTGGCAACCTTACACAAGTTTTTACACATGCACTTTATACGCATCATTAGCATACTCCCTCTCTTACACAGAGATAAGCTAGTTCAGACTGTTACTGTCTTAAACACAGATCAACAACACTCAGATATTAAAAGGAAATAATGTTATTTCTTCAGGATTTTCAAGTCAGGATCTTGCCAGAAAGTTTTTTGCAATTCAAAGGAATAAAAACTGTTTTGCAGACAGGAATTTTTCAGTCCTTTCACTGAAATGGTTTATTGAAAATATTAAAAAAAAAAAAAAAAAGCAGAGCAATGGTGAGGGCACCATGAAAGAGCAGATCAAAGCCATACGCAGAAGGCATGAGAGGCGCTTGTTTTAGACAATCGAATGATGCAATTCCAGATCCAGACAAGAGTTTAATACACTTGAGTTTACACCTCTTAATCCCACATCAAATTAATTAATTCCCTTGTGTGCAGATAACTGACAGCGGTGCAGTTAATACAAAATACGATCTCTTAACATTTTAGAGTTGGTAAGAGTTCCACGGGTTAGAAATACAAATTCACAAAAGAACAGCTTTGAAATTCTGGTAAAACCTACCAGCAGGAGTTTTCCATTTCCGAGGAGAAACTGAACTCGGTGTAGTGGCAGATGACGGTTTAGAAGCGGCCTTTGCAAAGGATTTTGATGAAGCACCCTGCCAATCAAGAAACAGGCAAGACTGAACTGTAAGCTGTGACGGCAATCAGCACTGTATCTTACCCCGTACTTGAATGCTGACAATAAACAACTACAATTCCAGGGCGTCTTTTAGTGCTTTACAAGACACCTGAGTGACTTGGATGAAGTTACCACCCCAGTCTGCATCTCCTCATCACCCCATAACCCCCACATAACCCCAGCAGTCTTGCTGCCACAGGTCCGAGACGCCCTCACCATTTCTACCCTTTGCTGAACAGCGCCTGAGCTCACCCCTAAGGAATCCAACTGCCTCTTGGCGTCCTTCTTGGCCTCTTTCTTATCGTACTGCAGATAGCGAGACTTCACGATTCTTCCTCCTGAGGAAGGAGCAAAGGGAGCTCAGGCGGGCCCGCCTCAGCTTCCCGCCTCAGCCGGAGAGGGCTCACCCTCTCACTCACCTTTCCTCTTGGTCTTAGGCTCTTCTCCGCCCGCCGCAGCAGCCTCGGGGTCGCTCGCCTCGGCGGACATCCTGCAGGGGCAGAGCGGCAGACGCCAGCAGCAGCGGGACTCCTCTTCCCGCCTCGGCCGCGCACCGCCTCAGCCGCGGCCGCGCTCGAACGGCGGCGCCCGAACAGCGCCGGCCGCGCTCAGAATGAGGCAGCACACCCCCTGTCGGGGCGGAGGAACAGAATCAGCCTCCGAGCTGGGGGGGGTTCACCGCGGGACTACTGAAGCAAAACCCCAGCAGCGCCCACAGCACGGCGGCCCCCAAACCGTTCCGCAGACCCTCGATGGGAGAAGGCTGCTCCCGGCAGCTTCATGAGCGCGGCCGTGGGGATCCTCCGCGCTGCCCCGGTGCTCTTTGCAACCGCTGCAGAAGGGCGGTGAGCAGCACAACCGCCACCTGCGCCACAGCGGGAACCCGCGCAGTACCGCGAGGTGACGCTCCCAGCACTGCGGTTCTTCGGCTTTCACGCAAGTCTGCCCGCTCCTGCCCCTCGCTTCTTACCTCAGAAAGCACCTGGCTGCCGACGCGCACCCGCTCCTGCCTAGGGAAGCCGCAGGCGGGGCCGAGGAGGCCGGGCCAAGCCGAGCTCCGGCTCCCTCAGCCCCCGAGCGACGCTTCGCGTTTCCCGCTCCGGCGCGGCCCGCCCTGAGCGCGGCGCTTGCGCTGTGCGCACGCAGCGCTGAATGGGCGCCGCCCTGCGTCCCTCTGTACCCGGAAGTGGCTGAGCGGGGCCTGTGGCGGGAGGCGGTGCTGGTCGCCACCGCTGCACCCACCGGCTGAGGTAAAGGGCGGCGAAGCGCGGTCCTGTGCCCCTGATGGATGCCCTCGCGTCTTCCTTTCTCTCTTTCTTTTCTCTTTCTCCTTTTCTATGGGCGATTGAGCTCTGTAGCGGTGCCGTTTCAGCGGGACCTGGTCTCACCCCGAACCGGAGCGCTGTGAGGCGGGCGGAGGAGTCCAGTGTGTGTGGAGAGAGATTGGGGGGTGTCTGGCGGGCGGGAGCTGCGGCGTTCTGCCGCTTCCTTCAGGAGCCTGGGGCTGGGAGCCGTGCCCCAGGGCGGCGAGCGCTGGAGGGGGCGCTGCTTGGGGCCGGGGGAGGCGCGGGCTGGAGCTGAAGGGGTTCCTCACGGCCGGGGGGCAGCTGCTTGGCTGCTCGCTCGTTTTGGATCTCATGCGTCCGAAGAGCTGGACGTGCCCGAAGGGAAGGAGCGCTCCGCGCCGCCCGCCGGTGCCTCCCGTCTCTCGGGCGATGAGCAGGACGAAGATTACTTCCATCGCCCGTTGCTGATCTTAACCACGCAGCGTTCTGCTTTTTCATGTGATATCTCTAAGTCTCGGTATGAGCAGCCTGTGAGCTTTCGTACGAATATCTCGGCATCTTTCAAAAAACTCGCTGGGTTCTTTTGTTTCTTTGTTTTATCTTTGGGCAACTCTTGACAATATCCGTGTTGCTGCTGCATTGAGGTCGTGCTTTATCACGGTGACCATCATTGCCTAACACGATATATGCCTCTAGCTGTATCCTGGTAGTGCTGCGTCCTTTTGGTAAGTTTGGTTTTGCAATCTCTGAAAAGTAAAACTTGTGCAAGCTGGGGACATCTTTTTGTAACGCGTTTGTAGACTAAAAGTAGCAAAGGCCTGTCCTACTTCGTGAATGTTGTGACCCCACAGTTGATACAGGTATATGTAATCCTAATATAAGATGACTTCCCATCCTTGTTTTTTATTACTTCATTAATATTTTGGCAAATTCTTACCAAGCTTTGCTTGCAAGTCCTGTTTGTATAAAGTGAGAAGTACCTGGGATGTAAAGGAGTTCGGTATTCTTTGATTTCACCTTCTAGAAAGGGGTGGCAGTGTACCAAAAGGCTGGAGATGATCTCAGGCTTCTGGCAAATACAATTAGCCTTTCAAAGATGTCATCAGCATCCTCCCACGTTACGCCTAGAGGTGGATTGGTATCGGTTTGTCTACGGAGATGTTTGCAAATAAGAGTTTGTCATGGGTAGTTAGAAGCTCTCTGATTCCAGGTCTGTTAGCTGGAATATATGGCTGAAGTACTTCCCCTAAAGTAACAGAGTGAGGTAATCCTGCATTCCGGTATAGTGTATTGGTGTCACACCCCTCAAGTTTTAGTAAGTCTTTGGTGTCTTTTACTAAGAATCTTGTCAGGAACAAGCCCACTTGATGTAGGGGAAGCAATATGGGGAACTTCTAATGCACATGTATGTTCATATTAGCTTCAAGATTCATTGAGGCTCTTTTCTGAAAAGTGTGAATCTTTGTTCTTTGTGTCTTTGAACTAATGATGAGATTTTCTACATTCTGTGCATTTATAGTCCAGGTAACATTGTGCTTTCCAGGATGATGCATCTAAGGCCATTTCCTTAACCATTAGGGTTTACTTATTAGCATAAAATTCAGGAGTTAAATGCAGTAATGTGACTCAACTGTTTTTGTAGAACCCTACTACTTGGGTTGTTTGGGATTTGTTTGATGGTTGTTTTGGGTTGATTTTTTTTTTATTACCCTGCTTGAATGTTTGTCTCAACAAAAGCTTTTTCAGTAATTGAGGGTTGCAGTTTCAGCAGTGACAAGACAGCTATCTGTGCAAATGGATAGTAGGAAAAAAGACTATAGGTTTGTGGTTTTTGGTGGAACCTAAAGTGCTTAAAGAAATGAATAATTTAGGAAGAGTAAGTGCTGCTGATGAAAACTTGAAATGAGGTTCACTTAGAAGCTAATGCTTTGTACAGACTGAGTTTTCTGACAAATAATGATTCAAGCATTAGGCCTCTTGAATAATCCTGTGTATGAATAACTGTTTGACTCATACAAACATAGTTCAATATTGCTTCAGCTAAATATGTCCTTTCCTTAACTGGATGGTCAAATACCATGATTTGTGTATCAGGGGCATTTAAAAAGAAAACATTCCTGAAAGACGTAACAGTATTAGCTATCTCAACAGTCAAGGAGGAGAGCAAAAAATTACGATGCAAAACTAAGTTTGTGGTTCAGTACTTTTTTGTGAATTTGAAGGCTGAGGGCATTTATTAATCACATTTCTAAGAAACAGGACCTACTAGCAAGGAGAAGTAAAGCCTGAAATGCTGATAAGGATTTATTTTTTTCAATAGATGGCTATTTTAATAGATGATCTGCCTTCTGAAAGGATCAGGGGTGTCATTATTTCAGAAAATGAACATTCAGAGATTTTTGTCTCTAGTATATCATGTTTTCTCGATGTATCAAATGACTTGAAGTGGGGCTTGCAGAGTTGCTTTTATCTAGGCTTTATTGTGTTGTTTGTATCTGATTACAAAATGAAACTCAATGCAGATCCTAGAAAAATACATTACTTCTTTAAACACCAGCAAGGCTTAACAATAAAAGTGTGTTTAAAACTATTTTTGACAAGCGTACATTCTGCTGATGAGCCCTTTCCCCCCCTAGTAATTCACGCAAAAAAGCAGCCTAAAGTTTCTGAAGAAAATTTCTTATGAGTGTAAATGCAGCATTAGAGCACTGAAATTTTTACTTCTTTTGTTGATAGCTATAATGCTCTTAAGGGTGAAATTAAGAAAGCTACAAAAATGATAGTATAGTCTCTAAGGTTCTTCTGGCTTATGTTCTTAGCCTCTAACACTCTCAGTTGTTTTCCCTTCATTCCTTGTTTTCTCAGCAGAGTCACATTTTCATTTCCTCTGAATCATACTCGAGCGTACATCTGTAACTCTGATATCATACTTTTTGTGAGATAATAACATGTTATAGATCTTTAGTGTCACCATAAGTGTGATAAGGTATCCTTGTCTTGAGGTTAAATTGTGCATCTGAGTCATTAGGAGGAAGTAGAGGTCTGTATCTTGGGTAGTTCAAGGGTGTAGGTTGGGATTGGGGTCTCAAGGGCCAGAGGGAATAGAGAGAAGGTAAAGAGGAACTGCTTGTAATGAAGGTAATTTCTTTGACTTTTTCGTGTGTTATGTTACATTACTTACATTGCAGTCCAGCTTCTCCTTTTTTAGGAAGTCTGTAGCAGTAACTTCTCTGGTTGGGTTGATTACAAAGAATAGTAATAAATGTGTTGTAAATTTGCATGCTCCATTCAGAACCACTCCTTTTGGAGTGGAAAAAGGCAAGAGCTTTTAGTTAAACCAACGATCTGAAGTTCAGTCCAACTGAATTTTTTATGACCAAGAAAAATACCAAAGTGTTAACAGAATGTTAAACAATTTTTAGGTAGTGTCCACAAATGTCTGGAATACTGAAGAAGAAACAAATAATATTAATTATGCTCAACAGCAACTGTATGTCCTTGTGACAGGAGATAAGACAAGAGTTGAGGCCTTTGCCTTCCTTGTAACACAGTTAATTGTGAAAACTTTAGAGTGTCTCTGTAGCCCGTTTTGCTGGAAATTCCTTGCTTTGGAAATCGAGGATATTAACAACTGAATGTTTTTGAAATTGTTAAATGTTTTCAGTTTGACAGACACGGAGTCTCTTCTAGGGATGGTCATAAGCAATTCTGGTATTCCAGAAGATTAGAGGTCAGGTACTTGTGATATGTTTCTACTTTTGTGTTGAAAATGACTTGAACAATGGGAGAAGCTTGAATCATTCCGTTTGAGGAATGCAGCGCTGGAAATGTACGTGAAAATGTGAAGAACTAGAATATTCTAAAGCTCATCCTTACCAATTTTGCTGTAATGGTAGCTTTCCCTTTTTAGCTTCACTATGATTCATTGACTAAATATGTGGCTTCAAATTATGGCCTTATTTAAACTAAATGCCCTGTGCCAATTGGGGTATAATTCTCTTCTGGACTTTAACTACATTATTAAGTGGATGATGTTGGCTTTAATGCATATTAAAAATTTATTGGCTTGATAGAGACTTGCAAAAACTCATTTTCTTAAGCAAATGAAAGTATTAATTGATACATAATATTAAAAGAAATATGTCATTAGACTGTTGCCTTTATAAGCTCATTATGTCGGTGCTATTAACAAATATACTATAGATCTTATGAGAGATGGGGTAGGGGAAGGTAAAAAAAGCCCTGAAAAGAGATTTTAGATGGGTTAGAATTGCTTCCATTTTTCTAGTCCTGTCGGAATCATCCTTCTAGGACAGTCAAGTAGAGGTGGCCTCCAATACCTTGTATTTAAATTTGCCTAGTGCTATTTCAGATTTACTTGTCTTCAATCTCTCACTTGAAATACAAGTACCTTAAATTGTGTATGTAATACTGGCACAAAGAAACCACTTTCTCAGTGGTGCAAATCATGTATCACTATATACCTTAACACACTAATCCCCTGCAGCTGTTTCCATGCCCACAGAACTAATACAGTGTAGCTTCTTGAATAAAAGGTTAAAAAGCTTTGCATGTCAAACTTTTTTGACTTCTTTGCTTGCCCAGCTTGCCTAACTCTCTTTGCATCTGTAAAATGGGGCTGTGGTGGAAAATGCTTCGCTGTGTTTTGTGGAAGCTGATGGCTGGCCTTAATAAATTTTAAGTACTTGGAAGATGTACACTTGTGCTGCGAAAGGCTTGTGAAAAGTAAAACATTTTAAGGAAACCAGGAAGGAGTCTGAATGTGAAGCTTAAAATTAGTTGATGTGCACCTAGTGCTAGCTTCTGTCTCCCACTTATTTAATACTCTAATGCACAGCATTTTCCCATGTATTGAAAAGGGGCTTCTTATAAGAAAGAAATGGAAGTAACCTTGCAGAATTTCTCTCTACAGTGGTGGTGAAGCTGCTGTTTTCCCAAGTTTGCTGTTTTGCATGCTGACCAGTATGGTTTCATTATTACCTTCTACTCTTGTATTTCTCCTTTTTCTTCCAGTGTTCTGTGCACCTGAAGTCAGGCTTGTGCTTCCTCCATGAGCCAAATTACACTGAATAGATATTTCAATTGCTTAAATGTTTTCTAAGTAATTAGAGATCATAAAATGAAAATGAATCATTGTAATCATCTGTTCAGACCACTCTTGACATTAGTGAGAGGGTGATACCTGATTCACTTCTCTGATTTATCTGCAGCTGGGGACTGGCTGATCTTTAGCAGTCAGGCCTCAGTGTTAGTGTCAGTTCATGGTCTGCAATGCAGTGGAGCCTTCTGGTGACATTTCTGTCTTGTGTTACCCTGAGTTTGTCTACTTTTGAATTCCAGTCACTGGCTTCTATTGTAGCTTTGTCCTCCAGACTGGTAATTGTTACCAAACTAGTTCCCTATGCAAGGACTTAAACTGATAACAGTCTCCTCTGGGTGTTTCTCATAGACAAAGCTTCTAGAGTATTTTGCAGTGAGGTATTTTCCGAGAGATTTGTTGCTTTTGTTGCTGCTATTATCTCAGATTCTTAGCTGAATTTCAGAGATCTTCTAGATGCAGTATTGGTCACGTACCTTCTAAGTGTGAGGGTAATAGGGCTGCCTAGCAAAATATTCATTCAGTGTTTATCTGGGGGATACATTCACTGTCATGCTTGTGGCCTTATATTAGAATACCCATATTGAAATGATTACTTGCTGTGATTTTTCTCTGATGTTTACTTTGATGCCAGGAATTCACCTTCGCTAGAATCTAATCCTCCTGTTGCTTGATGGTACCCTGTCCTTAGTTGAATACTGGGACTCATAATCAGTATTAAGTGATTTGAAGTAGCATATCTATTTAAGCTGTTGAGTAAAAGCAGTCTTAAAGCTCAATGGTGTTGAAATTAAGCAAATAATGTCTGGATTTCATACCTGGTCAAGATGGAGCAGTGTTATGCTGACTGGCTGGCTGCTGTGACTGTCAGCAAGTTCTTTCTACTGTAGGCAATAGAGTGGTGGACGCCTGCTTGAACTTCCACCACGTTGTATGGCGACTGCATAATTTAGAAATCTGTATGTAGCATAAATACGTAAAGGTGATGTCTGCATGTTGCTTTGTCAGAAATCAGTCGTCCTCAGGACAAGTGGTCTTGTTCTTTCTAGTTCTTCAGTCATGCGCACCTGAGCAGGCCCTACCAGCTATCATCATGTTGCTGCTTGCTGTAATTGGCCTGGGTTTTTCACTGGTAGAGAAGAAGCCATCTCTGTTCTGGTTTCCTCTTTGGAAAGCATGATATGAGAGTCTTGAGCAATGTACCAGATATATTGTGGTAGATGACATGAGATGAGGTTAGGAAATACATGTTAATAAAGTCAGAGGTCAGCACCTACATTCAGCTCTTCTGTGTGGGCAGAAAGTTGGTGCTGGGTTTCTTAGGGTGCTGTTCTGGCAGAAATGCTCACTGAGGGGACTTCCTCTATCGTACCAGACTGTGTGGCTGAAACTAATTGCTGGGAGGAAGAAAGGAAGTCTGCGCAAGACTGTCTCCCTTGAATTGGCTGGCTAACTTGAGAGGAAAATGGTTGCTGTTCTTTTTGTCTGTACTCCAGATTCATCTTTCCCATGAGCAGCAGTCTCCTTTAGGTCCTACTGTATGTTAAGGTGTTTGAGCTTTTATAGATTAAGAATGCTTTACAGTTGCATGGTTACAATTGCAAAGGTCCTTCAGACTTACCTACTGGGCTTTGAGCTCACTGCTTCATCCTTCTGTATGACCAAGTTCTTGGAGTAAGCTGTCCTTAATGAATGACAAATGAAACGTAACAGGGGAAAAAACTCATTCTCTGAGGGATCATATAGCTTGCCCAGAGATTCGCTGTGGTTTGTCTTGCTGTCTGTGGCTTGCTCAGCCTTCCTTTTGATGAGTAGCCACTAAAAATGATCCAGCTTGCATAGCAGTGTCTTCTGTAAGCTCACTATTCAGAGTTCCCTTAAAGAACACTCTGAGGCTTTTCATGAAGCAGAACTATGTCATATGTTTCTGTGCAGTGATTCATTACTTGCAGTGGAAGTGGCTGCTAAATGCTTCCAACTCTACTGATCTTAATTTGAAATGATTTCTCTCTGTGGCCTCATGCAAGTTCCTGTGTAGTTGTTTAGTGGCAAAAAGCAACTTCACTGGCATTTCTCTGCCCCTTTTTTAATATATATTTGGCATGTAAGTGTATAATTAGAACAATTTGTTCTTGAACAAAAATTGAACTGATATTCTGGGTATGGAGTTTTACAGACTGTTAAAACGAAGGGGATACTTCACTATCCTTCTCCTTTTACTCCCTGTTGGTAAGCTGGTAAACTGTTGAACTAAAGCAATGTAAGCAAGCTTAGTCCTGGTGATCTGGATGTACCACATTCAGTTGAGAGAAAAATCACCTGCAAAGGCATAGAGTTACGAAGTCAAGAGGCTTTTAATTTGGCAGGAAGGAGATTGACTTCTGTGAGGTTAATGTTAGATTTCTGGCCTGCATCAAGGATGAAAGGAGGAAAAAGAAATCAGAATGAATGATCTTTGGAAACTCATGCATGAGGTCACTGAAACCCAGTGAGGAAAGAGTTGTTAAGTGAAGTGAGTTATTTGGGATCTTGTTACTTGAACTGAAAAGTAGTTGCAATAGTACCAGTTTTACTTTTTTGCCTAAAATGAAAGATAAAAAGTGAATTCAAACCATTCTGCAGCAAGGATGTGGTTCACTCGAGTGAAATTAGCAATCTTTTGTCTGAGTAAATGATGCATGTTCAGGAAATCACTATGGTGTGCAGCGTTAGAAGATGTTGATGGCAGTGTTTGCGCTGGTCAGCTATAGGCAGTTTCCTTAGAGCTGAGTGGGTAAGTCCTGTCCCCAGTCTGTACCTCTTGTGAAATGAGGTCAGTTAGGGGAAATGAAAAACATTGTGGATCTTGGTGTAAGAACCATCTTCCTCCTTGCACCTATGCACTATTCCTTCTGCCATAGTTTGTGGCTGCTCTGAACTGTGTCTGCTGATTTAAGAAGTGATCAAACCCTGTTGCTAACCTCAGGCTGCTTGTGCAGCTTTAAGGGAGTGTTTATGTGGGAGGATAAATAAATGTTTGTATAGCCATACAGTGAAGCAGGCCAAGGAAATTATCTGAGTTAAAACTAACCTGGAGAAACAAGGAAGTTTGAATTTGGATGCTTTTCCCAGTTCAGCTTGCTTTGTGGCTATATGAATGCTTGTGTTGCCTTAACTGGAAGGAAGGGTTGGCCTGGGAATAGAAGGAAGAGCGAAAAGAACATAGATCCTCTGACAGTTACCAGTGCTATGGGGTAGGCTAAGCAGACTGAAACAATAGCAGTGATGTGCGTTAATAGTGGATTAATTCTTTAATAATTTGACTATTCTGTAACTTCATTCTCATCCTCCAGAAAATAATACTTCTTGTACACGTTTTGGTTTAAACACCTGACTTTGTTCTTTTTTTCTCTTTCTCTCTTATTTCTTCTTTTTTAGACAATGGGCACTGCATATTAAGCAGGGGCAGAAGACTGAAGCCCATCTGGGGACAGAATGAGTTTAAAAGATGCTGACAGTGCAGTTTGCCAGGCAAAACCAGCCTACAATCTTCATATTTACCCTCAACTTTCAACAGAAAGTGCTCCCTGTTGCAAAGTGACAGCAACCAAGGACAGCACATCTTCAGATGTCATTAAGGATGTGATTAGTATCTTAAACTTGGATGTCTCGAAACATTATGTGCTTGTGGAGGTGAAAGAATCGGGTGGTGAAGAATGGGTACTTGATATCAATGATTCTCCAGTTCATAGGGTTTTACTTTGGCCTCGTCGCGCTCAGGATGAACATCCACAAAAGGATGGGTACTACTTTCTTTTGCAAGAGAGGAACACTGATGGGACCATCAAATATGTCCAGATGCAGTTGCTTTCCAAGGAGACAGATGCTCGGCGTTTGGTTGAAAGGGGGTTTCTTCCATGGCATCAGGAGGACTTTGATGACTTGTGCAATCTTCCCAACCTAACAGAGACAACGCTCCTAGAGGATCTCAAGTGCCGCTTTCTAAAACACAAAATTTACACGTACGCAGGAAGTATCCTGATTGCAATTAACCCCTTCAAGTTCCTGCCCATTTATAATCCTAAATATGTCAAGATGTATGAGAATCATCAACTTGGGAAGTTGGAGCCTCATATTTTTGCCATTGCTGATGTGGCTTATCACACAATGCTTAAAAAGCATGTTAATCAGTGCATAGTTATATCCGGTGAAAGTGGGTCTGGGAAAACTCAAAGCACAAACTTCTTAATTCACTGCCTCACTGCACTGAGCCAGAAAGGGTACGCAAGTGGTGTGGAGAGAACTATTCTAGGAGCTGGGCCAGTTCTGGAGGTAAACTTCTACTAAAATTGCCTTCTGCAAAGATTGTTTCTTGAAAACTTCAAACAGCTGCTGTTGAAAACTATGTTTGATGATCACTTAAGGTTTAGACTTTAAATGTCACTGAGCTGCACTGGTGTTTGGCTGTGTTGCTTGACTGCTTCTAATTGATTTTCCTTAATTCATCCTTCCATTTGGTTGACTTCCTGTTGCTTTTAATTTATATTTGACTTAACTTTCCACTACTAAGAACTTATATTCTGAGATAGAGGTTACCTGTGTTTTCCATCTTAAAGTTTTGGTGGCATTTGAATCAAATCATAAGTAAATGTTTTCATAAAAAGAACATTTCCACTTAAAAATGAACTGCTCAGTGTAGTCGTGCCTTTATGTGCAAGCATGTCCTGCAGCATTTTTATGAACTTAATTTTGAGGGACTTATTTCCTTTCTACAACTGTTTGTTTTCAAGAGAGCAACATTGTTAGTTGGGGAGAAAATGCGAGTTGGTTTTGGCTTATAATTACTACAGCATTTCCAACAGAAAGCAAAACTGAACATGTAGGAAGGAGTGGGTACAGCTGGTCTTGCATTAGGATACAAACTTGGACTGATCTTTTAGGCTTCAGTCTTTCCCTTTTGTGCTCTCATCTGAAAGGTAAAACTCCAAATGCTTGGATGGATGTAATGGTCACCCGTAATAAAATCCTCAACAGCAAGGAGCTTGAATGCAATTGTTGTCACATTTCAGGCTATTTAAATCGTAGAAATTACAACACTTGCATTAAAAAAACCCTTTTTTTCTAAGCTTTTAGATAAAATGTGAAAAAACAATGAAGTTAAACTTTAAAATGCATTACATTTATAAATGATTTGAAAGCTTGTCTGTAAAGAATGAGGAATACATACAAGTTCTTTTTTTGCCTTGCTTTCTGCTGCTTGAAAGAAGAAGTAAAATTGAGGTTTGGTTGCTGGAGTTCAAGTTTGCAGTTCTACACAGAAAACAGGAAGGGGAAAGCGCTGATCAGCTGATCTTTCTACCTTTGATAAAATTAACTGTTTCACATCCTATTCTACGGAGGTGATCAAGCTGTGTCAAACCAGGAAGAGATAGAAAATCTTTTGTTGCGGTTTGTCCATTGAATGAGAAATGCACATATCCCCAGATGGAAAATCAAAATTAGTAACTTTGCTGGAGTCACGGCTGGATGTATGAAAACAGACTGAGAAAGCTGAGGATGCCAGATAGGGACTCTTCATCAGAGACTGTAGCAACAGAACAAGAGATAATGGGTTTAAACTGAAACAAGGAAGGTTCGGGTTAGATATAAGGAAGAAGTTCTTCCCTCTGAAGGTGCTGAGGTGCTGGAACAGGTTGCTAAAAGAAGTGGTAAATGCTCCATCCCTGGCAGTGTTCAAGGCCAGGTTGGACAGATCCTTGGGTGTCATGGTCTAGAGCAAGGTGTCCCCATGGCGGGGGCGGTTGGAACTGGGTAATTTTAAGGTCCTTTCCAACCCAAACCATTCTATGATTCTATGTTGTGTATGTTTAGGAATGTTCATGAAGAGATACTGGTGATTTTCTACAGTAGGATTGGTTGTCGTAAGTACTGCAAGCATTCAGTAATGTATTTCATAAGAAAATAGTCTTGCTAGCTGGAAGTATGGTGATTGATTGAAAGCTTAGCTCTCAGACTTACCAGATGGATTCTAACATGGCTGTTGGAGTACATACTATTGAGAATGTGAGGCTGTCTTCTGAAATTTGGCAGTGGGAATAGACTTCCCTGTTCACGTAACTAGTGCGCATCAAAAAGTGATGGAGCATAGAGGAGTGAAATCAAGCAATCCTACTTGGGACACAGCGGAGTGATTCAGCTGACAGACAAGCTTCCATGTTTCCCAGCGTTGGTGCTCCTGTGCAATTCCAGTCACTAAGTAGAGTTTGCAAAGCCAAACTCAAGTCACATCTTGATCTTGGGGAGGGACACATGGGAAGCATATTCTGCTTTGTGGAAGTCAAACTGATGACAAACTCTTCTGTTAGATTTTTGTCACTTCTGAATCCAACTGCGGTGACTCATTTGGGTTTTTACTTAAGGGAACTAAAGTGGTACAAGGGAATTTTTCTTAAATGGATGTTTCAGGGGTATTTTTGCATGAAGGGTTTTGTAGTGCCTGAAGTGCTGGGGAATGTTATGTTTCATTCCGAAGTTTTGAGACCTTATGAGAAATGAAAATTTACTCTTGACTGAAGTCTGTTCCCCTGACTTCTACATCATAAAAGCCAGTTGCATTTTGTCTCAGAACTTCCCCTTTTAAGTGACCTCTTGTTTTCCTTAGACATAAGTAAAGTATGTCTACTTATAGCCTGACCTTTTGTAAAAGATCAAGTAGGTAAAGCAGACACTTCCAGCGCAGAAAGATGTGCACTATTAGTGTATTATGGAGGTGGATTTAGAATTTTATCTTCACATAGTGAACTTAGGAATGTATTTCTTAAGGAATCCAACTAATCTATATTCAAATCTGTGAGTAACTTGAAGAGAAGCCATTGTTAATAGTTTAGCTGCTTGTTCTATGGACAGCGATGCTTCAGTGCAGCCTACAGATGTGGTCTGTTCTGGTTTTCAGCTGTTCATGTGACATACCGTTGCCTTGGCTCTATAGGAATTGCTCTCAGACTTTGGTTGTAGTTGTTTCTCCAGGTTGACATAAATCATCTCAAATGAAGAGCAGTTGCTTTAAAACTGGCAGGAAAATAAAGACAGGCTCTGTTTTAAGATACTTGTGACTTTTTCATCCTCTTCTAAATTCAGTGCTTAAAGTATGGTTCCCTGACTTGGAGTTTTGCCTTCTGGTATTAACCGTTCAGTTCAGTTTACTCACAGTTGAAGGCCGAAGAAGGAATTTACATTTGGTAAGTATTATTTGGGTAAAAATTTGGAATAATGAATCAGACCTCTGGTTTTTGAAGCCTCAAATGAGAGACTTGAACCTTGCCATACACACTTCAGAAGTTCCCAAGAAATTTATATGTTCCTTTCATCGAGGAAAAATGGTTTAAAATGCATGTTTCAAGTGTAAAATGCGGAGTGTGCAGTCTAAGGCTGAACTTACTTTGGGGATTTAAATTAACTGATTAGATTCTTCAAGCCAATTACTTTAATAAATGGCTGAAAATGGAGCAAGGGGGCGGGAGCATGTGGCAAGGGACATACAAGAGGGAATTGGAGCTTCCTCTTCTGGCAGCAGAGCTCCTGTTGGCTTCTGTCTGTTGTTAACTGTAACCCTTAGTATCCTGGGTTTATGACAAAAGTTACTTTCTTAGTGTGCTGGAAGTTCATTTTCCTCTGCAGTGGAAGCTGAGGTGAGGAGGGACAGGTGGAAATACTGGCATTGTCATAACTTTTACATGTGGCATTTTAATAGGCGTTCTTTTTTTCTCTTTGGGTATGTTCTTAAAGATTTCCTAATGGCACTGAACCCTTCTTTGGAAAGAATTAAGGCCCAAATAAAATAGAAAGTCCAACAGGAAGCATTCATTACATGTTCTTCTAAAGAAGGCAGTTGTAAATCTGAATATTGTCAGCATAATCAGGTGGGGATGAGATTTTTCTAGCATTCAGCATATTAAAAAGCTTGTTAAATTGTAGAAAGTAAATCTTTATGCTTTACCTTTCTATGGAAAACAAGAGTATCAGAGTAAAGCAATCTGCTATCAGCTCTGTTTTCTTTATTACAGTCCCATTGTGCTTGTGGTTTTGGTATAAGATAGACTTAAGCTGAATGATGCTTCAACCCTGGTTTTCATTTGGATTTACCATAAAAGTCTGCATATATATATTTAGTGGGTGTAGTCTGTTCTATTTAAGGAAAGTAGTTGTTTTGAGGCTATTATCTGCATGTGTTTGTTTTAAGAATCATAGAGGAGGAATGGAACTTCCTTTTTCCAGTTGGTTGGATGTTACTAGGCTTTTTTGGTAGAAATTTGTTGTTTACTTCTCCCTGCTGTACACATCTCCTGGAGGGGGGAAAGAAATCACCTTGTCCTTCATGCAGTTGTATCATGTGGATTGCTCAGACTTCCCCAGGATATCATACAACATGCAAAGTTACCCTGAACACTGCAACTTCTATGTGGATGAGCAGATATTTTGCAGCATGTTTAAGACCACTACTAAACTGAGTTTAACTCAAGCAGTCATTTCCTCTTCTATGGTGTGCAATTTGAGTCTTGGATGTCATTTGGCGTGCTGAAAGATTGGGCTGTGTGCAGTGGGTTTTCTGCCATGGATTAGGATGGGTTGCATAGGAACTCTGATGGCTTTCAGATTTTGGCAGTTCTTGTGAATGAATGGAGTGAGATTTTTAGTTGTGTTCCTGAGCTCCATGATAGGAGCATGTGTGTGGTTCAGGGTTTTCTTTTTACAGCAAATAAAAGGAGGATTTGACATTTTCCTGAATACTTTCAAAGCTGTCACTGTTGTAGGAGTTGTCAGTAACAGACTTCAGTTTATGCCTCTTGCATTCCAAGGTAAGAGGGATGGGTTGGATGACTTCCGGGCTCCCAGAATAGGCTATCCCAACTCTTATTCCTGCTGGCCTTGGGCTGCTATTTTTGACTCGCTCTCTTTTTCATAAGTCTAGTGTTCTGCAATGGAGAGATTTAGATGTAGCTTCTCATTCTTACCTGTCTCCTCATGGACTCACAAAGGAAAACAGTAAATGGGTTTGGTTATAGAAATTATTACTTCTCTTTAGCTGAAATTCTCTTGTCCCCTCACATCTTCTGAATTTATTCTGCAAAGGCATAGGTGGCTCTGTAAAGGCAATCCAGAGGGATATTCCATTTGAATCTCAGCTATGTATATGGAGTATCTGGCTAGAATTTAACCACTATCAAACCAAACCATTTAACACATTAAATTTTGGCATTTTTCTGATTTTAGGCAGGAATGTCACTTCTTATACAGTTAACTTTTCAAAGTATATTGAAGAGTGTGGTAGCAGTGATTAGAGTTTAAAGTTAAATGTTGCCCCCCAAAAAATTCCCCACCGAAAATGTTAAGCAACTTGGAATATTCTTTAAAGAGTTGTAGATGTCAAAGGCTTTTATGAGAAAACCATTCAGTACATGAAAACTTTCCTAAAACTGTTAATATTAGATCAGCTTTTAAGAATTTGCTGTATGCTTTGACTAAATACCAGACACATGAGATCATAAGAGCCTTTAGTTTAAAACTGTATTCATTACTTACATGAGTAATCCCTAAGAAAAGTTTTTCAGGAAGCCTTGGTTTGGGATTTCTTGACTCTATAATGCCAAATGTTTATCATTAAAACCTAATGTGACAAATTTAGCTATACTGGTTGCTATGTCTAGCAAACTGAGAGTTAACTGGTGCCTTCAAACAACTTTCTAACAAGAAGCTTTTTCTGGAATCACTTTGCAAGTGCGCTGTTCTGCAGCCTGGCAAAGTTCACGACAATAGATTTCTTGCCACACTACCTGGGAAGTTGAATGGTGTTCTTCAGAGAGCCATAGCTGAGAGGAACTGGGTTTTGATTTGCAAAGCTTGAATATTTGCTGTGCTGATGTTACTGGACTTCCACTTTTGGTTTGGTGATGGTTGGTAACTGTAAGGAATTGACCTGGATTTTATGCATACATTAATATGCGTGTGTATGCAAAATGGGCTCTAAAAACCACATCTGGCTGATAACTTGCTGGACTGTAGCTATAAAAAGATGGCTCTGGTCAATGCTTTGAAAATGTGATTGGGGATAGATGCTGTTTGCATCATGTCACATGTAGCAGAAGGTTGAACTGGGCCTCAGTCATCCTTAAGCAGTGCTGGACACAAATTGTCTCTTTAGAAACCCAGTGACTTTCCTGAAGTTGCAGCAGAAAACCACTCTGTGGGTTTTCACCCTGCACAGGAAGAGCTCCTTTAGCTTTTTCCTTTAGGTCAGGAACAGCAGTTGTCTGAAGAATTCTGGCCACTCTCCCAGTTCATAAGAAGTTTCTCAGGTTCTCTGAACACAGGGCAGCGGGCAGCCCCCCACAGAAATATACTTGTAAGAGAGTTTTGAGAACCTGTTTTAGTAGTAGCGATTCAGGATCACACTGCAGCCCTTAAGGTAGTCTGAAAAAAACCCCACAAACCAAAATGCCCCCTAAAAAAGGGGAGAGTTTCAATAAGCAGACATTTGACTGTCATGAAAACAGTACTCCCCAGGATATACACTATAATGTGGCAGTTCTGTGTATAAGAGTTCAGTTCAGCGTTGTGTACAATATTCATGTTCATCATTTTCCGGATGTGTGTATGGAGGAAGAGGGTGGCATTTTTGTGAAATCATTCCATGAATGTTCTATATTAGGGGAGGCGGATTTCCTAATGGAGGCCTTCATTGCTTGGAGCTTGAAGAGGAAATATCTGCAGCAGGAATTGCTGGTGATAGTCTGCACCGAGCAGTGTAGTTTTCCAGACAGTTGTATTTTACACAGGCTTTCTTCTCAATATGCCGGATTGCCTCCTGTATGTTAGAAGGATCACAAGTTTCTCTGAAGCTAAGAATGCGTAGTTAAGAGTTGATAAGGACATTCCTAATAGCTAATTCTACTGGACTTCTGCATTTAATAAGTTATCCTTACAGTTCTTAAATGTGGCTCAAGCAAAGGATATTGTGTCGTGTATACTAGCAACTGTAAGAGGGCTCATGATGCAGGCAGAAGTATTAAAGATGCACAGTTAGGATCTGTGCCATCCCTGTTTTTTCCCCCTTTCCTAATGTGTCATAATAAAACTTCATTTTGCAGTGGTGCATAGCGGAGTTAACTGAGCAGTGAGTGATGCGGTTCTGTGAACCAAAGGCTTTCTGTTTGTCTTCTTCCTGTTTCTTTGAATACACAACTTTGAAAATTCATTGGACTTTAGAAATGAGATCTTCGTGTTCCCTTCTCACTTAAAGAAAAACTGTGTTCATTGTGAATTTTTTGAGTGGGAGCAGTACGTTTGGGAATAGGATGTAGTTTGTGGACTAGGAGAGGCAATTTCATTGTAATAGTGCTGTCATCTTCCTACTGAATAGCCTCTCTAAGGTCATAATTGTTAGTGTTGAGGGAGATTTACACACTCCAGCTGCGATTACCTTTCCTGTACTCTGAGAAATAGCTAGATGTATTATTCCCCTCCCTCAGTCCATCAAATATTATTGCATGGGGCAAATAATAAATGTATATAGAGCTGTAAGGAATAGTGGAGGCTTCTTGAACTGCCTTTTTGGTATTTGTATGCTACCATTGCCTTAGTATTTCATGTTTATTCTGCAAGCTAACAGGACGCTGAACAATGAACAGAAAAGTTTTGTGTTAGCATATTTTGTTTAACTGAAAATTAAGTCTTTTTGCTTTATTACAGGCATTTGGAAATGCAAAAACAGCACATAACAATAACTCCAGTCGTTTTGGAAAGTTTATTCAAGTCAACTATTTAGAGAATGGTATTGTCCGAGGGTAAGTACAGTCTGAAGTGGTGCTAGGGTAGATCTCTGTGCATTTAGGAATTGGTGAAGACTGTTGTATATAAAATGCTGCCTTGTTGAGGTGGTTCTCTTGTGAGAATAGCTTGCTGCTGTGGAGTTTTCAGGGCTCTAGCTGAGAGTTGTGGAATAATCAGGTGATGGATAATGTTCTTACCTTGATGTATGACTGTATCAGGCTAAGAAGTTGGCTGCTGCTGCATCTTTGCCTTCCTGCTAAATGAAGGCTTTTTTCACAACATCCATTGTCATTTCCGTTTTGCAATTAAAACCAGAAGATATGAATTTTTAAGAGGAGTTGAGAGAAGTGAAATAGATTTGCGGAAGCCGTTGTACAGAACAATCTCAACACCAGTTGTAAAAGAGACTATATAATTACGGTTTTATTTGACTTAGTTGAAATGTGTGCTTCTCTCTGAAGTGAAGGTGATAGTTGCACCTGAGCCTTAAAATCCTATTAATGTTTTTTACCCCACTGTCAAGATGTACCTGGGCTAGTTCAGGTGTAAGGCCGTAATACCTAATATAGGTATGGAATTCTGCCTGAAGTGGAAGCTTGCTGCACTCTGGAGTGTCACTAGCTCTCACTGACTTGTGTGCTCTGGCATGTCTTTGCTTTGGGTCATCTTGGTGTTTGCAGTTTACCAAATGGCAATAGCAGAAGTGTCTGGCAAAACTGTGCCACATTTGCTTTGAACTAGATACAATTCGAATATGTTCGGTTTTTCTTCAGCATGAGAAAAAGCTGCTTCAACTTTGGCCTCATTCGTTGTATCCCAAGTCAAGGAGTTTAGAGTATCATTTAAGAGATTACTTTGTCAAACTGTAGGGTTTCTGGCTGGCTTCCATTTTAGGCTGACGTATATACTGTCATAAAACGTCTGACATTCGTTAGATGGAGAATCAGTTATGCAGTATATTTTTGGGGTCTTGTAGTCTTTGCATTCCTTGTCAGATAACTCTTAATCTCGGAGCAGATAACGTATTGTTAGCACTCTGCATACTTCTTTCTGCAACCAGTTTTTCATCAGAGCTTTCCTAGCTTTGTCTGCCTTTCCCCAGTTATGACTACTGAACCTAAGCACCCGAGATGGGTGTTTCTCTTTGTTCCAGTTACAATATTCAGCATATTGAAATTCTTGGTTTAGATTGAAGATAGTGACTAAGCTATTCTCTTGTATGCTTTAGTGCAGATTGCATTATTTGAACTCTCTTGGTAGTTGCTGTGTGATGTTTTGGAAGGTCTTTTCTTTTGCCCTCATGCTGCTTTTTCATGTTTTGTGGCTCTTCAGGGCTGTTGTTGAAAAATACCTGCTTGAAAAATCTCGCCTGGTTTCTCAAGAAAAAGATGAAAGGTAAGAGATCAAGACAATTTGCTAGCACAGTTACAATCCATGCAAGAGTTTAAGATCATCTAAAGGACATAAATTAAAGAAAAATTGTTCTGTGTTCATGAAAGAGAGATTTACTGTCTTTGTAGGAACTACCATGTCTTTTATTATTTGCTACTTGGAGTCAATGAGGAAGAGCGTAAAGAATTTCACCTCAAGCAACCTGAAGATTATTTCTACCTCAATCAGGTAATCTGTGACAGGGATTTACCCATGCATTGGTAAGTGTTGTCTGTCTGTCTGTTGTGTTAAAGGTGAAAGACAGCAGAACGTATTATACTTGTTTTCTTCGTGATGTTTGGGCTTCATTCTTTGCCTTTAATTTTGGTTCTCTCTTCCCAGCATAACTTGAAAATTGAAGATGGGGAAGATCTCCGACATGACTTTGAAAGATTAAAACAAGCCATGGAGATGGTTGGCTTCCTTTCAGCAACAAAAAAACAGTAAGTAGAATCGTTTAAGCTTTTGTTACTGCTGGCTAGTCAATGTTCAGGAATTGCAATAAGCTGCATATGTGTTTAGTCCAGTGGGAAGCAAGGTGAGCTGAGCTGGAACTAGATGATTTTAAGGCTCTTTCCAACCCAAACTATTCTATGATTCTATGAGTATTTGTGGACTTTCAGACAAATTCTTGAGAGCAGAATTAAGCTGTAACCTGTTGTATTGAACTCATAAGAAAAATCTCTTATAAAAGTCAATTTTTCTTCCTTAGGATTTTTGCAATACTTTCAGCTATTCTTTATTTGGGCAACGTTACATACAAGAAGAAAGCTACGGGTCGTGATGAAGGGTTGGAAGTGGGACCTCCAGAAGTGTTGGACATTCTTTCCCAGCTTTTGAAAGTAGAGTATTTCTCTCTAGCTCTCATGTTTGATCCACCTTTGTGTCATGCTCCGCCTCAGCATTTTACTTGAATATCTTGGTGCCTAGTTTGCATGGTACTTCCACAAAGCTTATGGGGAGGGGAAATGGATGAAATTGTTTGAGCTAGGGATGGAATATAACCCATAACATGGAAATAGAATTTGTTTACTCGCTTATCATAGAGCTGAGCAAGAATGAATTTAGTGGAGGTGGGTTCTTTGCCACCATAGGGAAACGTCTGAATGAATCTAAGAGGAGAACAACCTAAAGATGTTGAAGGACTTGTAAAGCTATTGATGAATGATGAATGTAGCTGTTGTCAAGAAGCTTGGGCTTCTCTGAGGAAACTGAATGTCCACTGTTTCTTTCACATTGCTAATTGGGAGTTTGAGGGTGACAATAACTCTTGTTCTTGCTTGTTTTAAAGGTTAAACGGGAAATTCTAGTAGAGGTGCTAACAAAAAGAAAAACTGTGACTGCTAACGATAAGCTTATTTTGCCATATAGTCTTAATGAGGTGAGTAAAAGAACAGTAGAATGATCTTAACTGCAGTTACTATGTTTGGATTAAAAAAGCTAAGGTGGTACACCCTCGCATTTAGTGAGGGCCATTTGGAAAGTTAGAAGTTAGCTTTAAAGCAAAATGTTGGTTTTCTTTGTCTCTGCTAGGACTGCAACCTTTGAGTTGATACTGGTCTCAACTAGAAATGCTTTTTTCACCCAAGTTCTGAACACTGTTTCACTTGCAGGCCATAACAGCTCGTGATTCAATGGCAAAGTCCTTATACAGTGCTTTGTTTGATTGGATTGTCCTGCGAATTAATCATGCACTCCTTAATAAGAAGGACATGGAAGAATCTGTTACAGTAAGTTTCTCACAAAAGCCAGTCTTTGTAGGCAGTTGTGTAATTGGAGCTAATGGGCAGTGCTATAGATGGTGTATTCAGATACCTGGGATAAGTTTTGGTTCTTCTGAAGTCCATGGTTGTATCTAATCATCTGGTTCTGCCATAGATATAACTGTGAAAGTGCTTTTTTGTAGTGGTTAGCTGTGGGTGAAGTCACTGCGTGACAGATTGCTTAACTAGATTTCCACATCTTCTTTTAGTGTTTGTCCATTGGTGTACTTGATATTTTTGGATTTGAAGACTTCGAAACCAACAGTTTTGAACAATTCTGTATAAATTATGCAAATGAGCAGCTTCAGTATTATTTCAATCAGCACATTTTCAAATTGGAACAGGTAAGAAATAAAAGTTGCTGAAACAAAACTTGGGTTTTTATCATTTATTATGCAAACTTAGTCACTATTCTGCAAAATCACAGGGCATAATTTTTGTAACTGCTTGAATATAGCTCCAAAAGACTTCTTTTTAATTTGCTTCATTACTGCTTATTACTGTTTGAAGGTTGTAGCTTTGCTGTATTTAGCACTCTACATGTCCTAATGACACCAGGGTCTTTCTTCAGAGGGCTAGTATTAAGTTTCTGCCTAACTGTAAGAAACTAAAAAGACCTTCAGGTGATATAGCAGACAGAAATCAGAAGAAACTGCAGACTTTGAAAATCTGTAGCTGAGGTGTTTGTTCCAGGTTTTTGTTCTGTTTTCATGGTCCAGAAATTATTTCCCTTATTTTTGTCACTTTCTAAATGTTTAATAACTAGTTATTAAGTATTTATTGCTGGTTACTAAATATCTTTGTTGCCTCTCTGACCTGACTGTGTTTAAGGGGTGCAACTGAATGCTGATGTTGGCAGTAGTTCTGAAATCCTGATACTACTGGAGGATGTTGATTTAGTTGCTTGCAGATGGTATCATCTTCTTAGAGCCTGTTGAGTGCTGCAGGCTCTAACAGATCCTGTTTCTAGACTGAGGTTTGGGGGTTTTTTTCACTAGACTTGGATTTTTCTGTCTGGTTTGTGCTAAAAGGTTCTTCTCAGGTCACTCAGCTGAAAGAAGGAAGTCATTCTGTACAACTTGGTATTTTGTCAACAGCATGTAGATAACTTTAAACAAGCATTTTAAAGAAGAGAAAATGACCAAACATGCAAACCTGGTATGTAAACATAATGTTGAGGTCCCTGTTTTGTAACTTGGGACTGAAGTGGCTATCCAGGCTAACTAGGATAAATAGTGACACTAGTTTCTTTTTTCTAATGCCCTGTTTTTTCCAAATAAGCTTAATCCCTGAATGACCCACTTCCTGTATCTCTTGCAGCCTGAGGGCTCTCAGGGGTGATGTCTGTATCTTTTTAAAGAAAGGCTTTTTTGTGTGTGGAAAATGGCATTTTGTTTCTGTAATTCAGCATGCACCCTGAGCAGCCTGTCATCAGGCGGGCTGTATAATCCATTTCTTATCATCATATAGAATAGTGAGCGTTGCTCTTTGTCTTTTGTTAAACACAAAATTTAGTTAATTTTCTGTCTGACATTTTTGGGGTTTTTTTTTACATTAGTACCTTGTAATTTTCTTTTTCCTATGGGAATTTGCAGCATTAGGAAAACCACATATTTTGGTTCCATATCATAGTGAGAATCTTGTCCTGTCAAGCATTTTATACATTGTCATTTCAGCCCAAGAGCTTCATATTCTCTTCTCAAAGAGAGCTCTAAGTTTTCTGAACCTAAGCAATCCATGTTGCTTCCTCAGGGAAGTTCTGCTGTTGGTGTTGTGTGCGGCTGAGCTGCCTCTTTTGAAACTTCTGTTCTTTTGTCTGAAAGTGCAGTTTAGCAACTCTGGAACTTGCTATTAAATACTCATCATTGTTAATAATGAAAGAAAGATGGAAGAGAAAAATAGACTTAAATCCTTCCAATATGTATCTACCTGTGGTTTAACGATGTAGATGTAATGTCTACCTCCAAGTTTGTAGACTGCTGGTTGCTGGGAAGGCACAGCAAAACATTCTTTTTGCTGTTTTGATTGTTGAATAGTTTGAATCCAAGCATCTGCTGTTGAGTGTCCTGCCTCCATGGACCTTTGATCTGCCCCAGTATTCCTGCTGTTCCGTTCTTATTTATAAATCTTCTTTGTTTTTGTTTCTGCTGCCTGAACTAACAAATTCAACTTGCCAAGGATGTATTTTAAGTGCTTAGACCAAAAGACATGAAAGGTCAGGGCACTGTACTGATGAGGGACTTCTCTTGAGCTACACAGGAGGAATATAAGAGTGAAGGGATCACTTGGCACAATATTGACTATACAGATAATGTGGCCTGCATTCACTTAATCAGCAAGAAGCCCACTGGCCTCTTCTATCTTCTGGATGAAGAAAGCAAGTAAGCAGCAAATGTCTTCTGAAAACAAATGTGTGGCAGGGAGGAGGGAAGGACTGTGAAAGAGAACAGAAATACAGCACTCTAAAACGGGGAGGAATGTTGTGGGAAGCAAAGAGTCATCTTGGTGACTATTCCCTATGCTCTAGTTTGTTTTTAATGACTCCAGCATGGTGGTGATATAAATTGGTGCTAAAATTGAACTTTGGCTCAAGCAAACTTAGAAATGTTCACTTTTGTGTTTTACCATGGCATTCCACTTAAAGTAAAATGCATGTCTGTAAGTCTTTGGAACATTAAGTAGCAAATATGATTATTAGTTAATGTGGTGCTAAGCATACTTGACTGGTGAAGTGGGAGGAAGCATTGACGCACTTGAAACCTCAGAATATTCTGCAGTGAGTGGAGCTGCTTGGTTTTGGTCCAGAAATTAGGCCTACCTCTAAGATTCAAAGCAGGGGTGTAAGTCTCCATTAAAGTGTAGAGGCCTTGGACAATACCATACTTTCCACAAGGATGAATAGGTGTTTGTCACCTTGCACCTCAGTAAATGTAATAGCTGACTTACTCTGTTTTGTGTTCCTAGTTTTCCACATGCCACGAACCAAACTCTCCTTGCGAAATTCAAACAGCAGCATGAGGAGAACAAGTTTTTTGTTGGAACCCCAGTGATGGAGCCTGCTTTTATCATCCGACACTTTGCTGGGAAAGTGAAATACCAGATAAAAGTAGGTGATAGATCTGATGGGCCAAAAAAACCCCCAAAATTCCTTGTTTTCTGATGTTTTTTGTCAGGGTGTAGGAAACCTGCTGGGGTTGGACTGTGTCAGATGTGTCCTCAGATGCACTTTGGGTTTGGGTTTTTGGTATCCTTCGGAGGGTAATGCTCACTAGAGTAAGAACTATTCAGAATAGTAGATTATATATATTTTGGGTCAAAACACAGCTTTCCTGAGAGCTTGTGGCTCAATGTGCCTGTTTTCAGGATTTCAGAGAGAAAAATATGGATTACATGAGACCAGATATTGTTGCTTTACTACGAAGCAGTGACAGCGCTTACGTTCGGGAGCTGATCGGAATGGATCCCGTAGCTGTGTTCCGCTGGGCTGTTCTGCGAGCGGCTATTCAAGCAATGGCTGTCTTTGCAGAAGCTGGACGCCAGAGAGCTCAGAAGACTGCAGGTATTGGATGAAAAATTCTCTGGGAACACTTTCAAATCCCATACAATTTGTTAGTGCTTGTTCACGGAACTAGTTTATGGCAAAACTGGTATGAAGGACAAAACGGACTTCGAAAATGGCATAACCTTCGCACACCAAAGAGATTTGTCACTCTTTCATCCGAGATCATTCAGGCTTCCTCCTCCAATAAGTGCACAGCCTGCTGGCTGTGGCAAATTTGAAGTCCTATTTGTAAAAGTTGGGGAAGATAGTAGTGGTTCTGACGTGGATTCTTGTCTTAGCACTGGTTTTGATCTTCTTGGTCCTCCCTTAAGTTTTAAATGAGTACTCAGGATTAAAGGCTGATTTTGAAGCAGCTGCAATTTGCTTTCTAGTAGTAGGGAGTTTGAGAAGCAAAGTAGTCTAGGCCAGCAGCTGGAGTACTAGACACAAATTCCAGGCCCTTGGATAGCTATTGTGCTTGTTGCAGTTGGTAGTTTGGGGGTTTTTTGTCTGTTATGGTCTCATCTTTGTCAAAATCCAACTTGTTGGTTATTTCGTAACAGGAGTGGTACGTCAAGGACCCAGAATTCCCCTTGGAGAACTCCAGAGGTCAAATACACCAGTAGAAAAAGTTTATCGGTGAGAAACACATACTTAACCCCTGTCAGGGAAAAAACCTGAATTGCCAAGTCACATTTTCATGTATCAGATGTCAACTCGATCTTTCCACAAGGACAGCAAGTTTTATTTCTGTCTTGTTTCAGTGCTATAAAAGCAATACTCTGGCTTATTTAATGTAAGACCCAGCAATTCCAAGTGTTGGTGGCATAGCTCCAGTTCCGTTTACCACTGGGTTTTTGAGTTCTCTGTGCATGGTATATGTTGCTTTTAGCATTGTGTATTCCTCTGCAACCAGTCTGTGTCACTGGTGGATTTGTAGGAGCATTGATGTTTTTCACAGCCTTTTAGGAGGCAAGGCAAGCCCTGCAGAGCTGCCTCCTTATGTTGCTCTGTACAGGCATATTTTGCCTTCCTATGGAGTGTTTAGGTTTTATACATGTTCCTTTTACAGCTGCTCAGTGCTTGATTTCTCATTTGATTGTTCTGAGGATTTCGATATAAATGCTTTTGAAGACATCATTTCTTTGTATGAAAACAAGAAGTAAGTAGAAATAGGCTTGCACTTCCATGCCAGGGAGGCACATTTCCGGGACAGACTGACCTTCTGAGCACGCTCTGTGTAAAACTGAAGCCATGAAGCAGTAACATAAAGCAGTGACTTCGTGCTGCTTCATAATTACTTCAACCTGAGCAGTCTCTGTCATTTCTGGCAACTTAAGAACTAAACATACAATTTGGGTGAAAGAATTGGCTATAGCATAACATACCCATTTGTGATGGCTTAAAACAAAGTCCTGACGTTCAAAACTTGTCAGAGGTACCAACGGAAGCAAGCAGCTCTCTGTAATAATGTTGCTGCCTCAGCAAGCAGCTCAGAATGGTGATAGCATCTGACAGTCGGAAGTGATTCTTACGCTTCTGTTATTTTTGGTTTGTGCCTCTCTGGAGAGTAAAGAAGGTAAGTTCTGTGCCAAGACACAGCACAAGCACGGTGCATGCTTAAATTATGGAATCTGCCACACATCAGGGGCCATCCCAGGCTTACTTTGAATAGCAAAACATGTGAATAAGTTTTGAAGTGAAAATCAAAACCAAAATTTCACCAGGTACTCCTACAATAGCTATTTTTTAACTTTCCTTTTGTGAGTCTGCTTAAGCAACCTCATTTTAGTCAAATCTGTATCTAAAAACATTTACTGCTTGTATCCTTCTGAAAAGGTTACTTAGCTTAACAAAAAGATTCCATGCTCATTAAGTACCCTCTGTTTTCTGAGTTGTAAATTCCAAGAATTTACATTAAAAGGTAGAATTAGGGAGTTAAGTTTAGTATGAGACCCTGATAATCAAATTTTAGGACACTGACAGTGTTTAAAGTGCTCACTTGACATTAGAATCATTCATGCTTAGGAAAAAGTAGTCTGGGATTGACCTGCCACTGTTTGGATCACACTTGGTGATGGGATCTCTTGGGATTTAACTCCTTTTTGTTTTTTCCCCTGTTCCATGGCTTGTGTCCTTGTTTGCCATCTTTGTTTTGCTGGGAATCACTTTAGAGACATGCATGAACAAATCATCGCAAGTATAAAAGGACTTCCCTGGCAGGGAGATGATCCCTGTAAGCTGCTTCGGTCACTCAGCCGACTTCAACACCGCTCCCACTTCATGTGAGTTCTGGTGCTCTGGGTATTGCTTTGAAAGTGCAACAATAACCAAGCAGTTACTTTAGTCCATAAAAAATATACTGGTCCCAAGTTTGATGCTTGTCTACTGCAAAACATGAAACAAGACAATTGAGAATAAAAGAATTCCTTCTAAAATGCATAAAGGCAATAGAGAATGTGTTGTTTTGTTGCATAAGCTGAAAGATAAGTCTACTTTTCTTGTAAACTTGTTGTAAAACCCAAGTATGCCAAGCTTCTTGTTGCAAAGCGTTGGACAATGAAATCTCTCCCAAATTATAACTAATGGCATCCTGACATTCAAGATGCTAATGCTGTGTATATTCCTGGGCTAAAACTCAACATGTGCCCACCTAAAATCAATCTGTGGTCCATTGTGTAATAAATAACTGTAAACTGGGTGGCATGGAGTTGGAACATGTCTTGCATCATGGAGTTAACATGCTTAGAATTAGGAGGATGTGGACCACAGCCTTGTTTCTGAGAGCTTTGTGGTCTGTGTGTGGATGAGAGCTATGCCCGAAGTTTGGGTAGTGCCCCAGGAGGCTCTGGGGATGATCTCACGCCTATCAGAATTCCTAAGTGGAGTACTGGGCCATGTGTTGTCCTGTGAGCAGTTAAGTACTTTCACAGGGGTTCTGGTGCAAGCAGCAGTAACTTCTGAATGAAGTATTTGTGTATTTAATAGTGCCTTAGTGTTATGATGACAGTCAAATGACTGGACAGTTAGCTACATAGAATTACCTGCCCCAAAATAGCGTATGCAACAGTGAGGATTTAATAGCTTTAAGAGAAAATGTTTCACTTTTGAAAGCTTCCAATACCTACAGAGTTGATTTAAGAGTAATTCTTGTTGCGAAGCAGTTTGCATTTCTGGCATTGATCACTTGTAAGGGATGTGCATGAACACACCTGATGCTGTTGTGCTCATTTGCTTCTATCCTTCATCTCACCTTGTGAATGGCACCAGCTTCTGGCTTGCTGAAATAACAAAAAATCATGTGTATTGTTTTTCTTAAATGATCTTTCATATTTTAACAGGAAAAGTAGAGGTATCAAACAAAAGCAGATCATTCCTAAGGTAAAGTTATTCTATAAAGGTAGAATTCTCTTGGGTTTTGGTTTGGTTGTTGAGTTTGGGGGTTTTTTTCTCTCATTGTGAGTGTTCATTTTGATTGACAGAACTCACTCCAGAACCTGCTGTTTCATAGTGTAGGAAAGTTGTATCATTTATCCTCCAAAACTTCCTTTTTGGCAGTCTGAAGTATGAGTAAATGTTCACCTTTATAAGAATTGCTGAACAGGAAAAAAAATCCCACCTTACACTCTTGGCATGGGGCAGTGGAAAGAAGATGCTTTGGTCCGAAATAGAAGTGTAACATGACAGTGATGTGAAGCTCTAGGTGGTTGGCTTCCTTCTTACTCGTTTTGATGCAGACAGAAATATTTCCCCTTCAGTGAAGAGACTTGCACTCTGCTGATTATGAAAACTTTCTTCTAGAACTTACTGGATTCCAAGTCTCTGAAGCTCATAGTAAGCATGACTCTGCACGATCGAACTACGAAATCCCTCTTGCACTTACACAAAAAGAAGAAACCCCCCAGCATAAGTGCACAGTTCCAGGTAGGTGACTAGGATTTTGTATGGCTATCAGATCTGAAACAGCCTTATTTCTGAGGAAGAAGCTGTACTGCTGACAAATGCTGATATCTGGAGAAGAAAACTGTTTCTGAATATTTCATTTCAGACTTCACTTAATAAGTTACTGGAGACGCTGGGTAAAGCTGAGCCATTCTTCATCCGCTGTATCCGCTCCAATGCTGAGAAGGTAAGAGCTGAGCTGACTGCTGAGGACCAAAGTCTTCTAGGCCTGTAACAGATCTCTTTTGGCTTGCTTGCTGTCATTCTGCATGAAGGTGAAAGGTAACTAGGGTGTGAAAACACAATGTGCTTTCTGTACTGGACAGGAATAGGACTCTTCAGGCATTTACTAGCTGTTGACTGCTGATCTTTTTCAGAAAGAGATGCTTTTTGATGAAAGCTTGGTGCTTCAACAGTTAAGATACACTGGCATGCTGGAAACAGTGCGAATCAGAAGATCTGGCTACAGTGCCAAGTACACATTCCAGGTATGTGAGGAACTGGAAGTGGATTATGCTATCAGAAATACCTCGTTTGTGGAAAAAAAAATCTATTGCCTCAGTGTCTTTTGTGTCTCTTCATGTGACGCTCATGACAACTTGGGATGAACTGTGTCAAAACTACAATGAATTTTTAGAGCCTGCATGGTAACAAGTTGTAGTCTAATCTCCTGTGTGAGTCATGTGCCAGTAAGTTGCTCTGTTTGTTGAATGAATGAAAGCACTCTGCTGTTACAAGCAATTATAAGCAACCAGTGCTGCCACGTTACTGTCTCCATATGTGAATTAGTTTTCGGTAGATTAACTTTATAGATCGCATATGGGTGATCTTTAACTAGAGGCTGAATGAAGCCTATGATTTACAGGGGAGGAAAATGTAGCTCAATTTGGAGTGAGAAATAAATACTTTCAAACCCAGACAGCTTAGATGTCTTACCTAGGTTTCTAAAATAAAGCTAAAACTTGTGCATTGCCTTCTGCCTTTCATCTCTTCCTGTCTGCTTTTCACAGGAATTCATAGACCAATTTCAGGTGTTACTGCCCAAAAATGCCAAAGCCTCCAAGGAAGACATTGGTGTTTATTTGAAAAAACTAAAACTGGATGAAAACTACTATCAAATAGGGAAGACCAAGGTCTGTGAAAATTCCTGTAAGCCAGTAAGAAATACTGATGCATATGGCAAAGTTTAGTGCAGTTCATTTATGAGTGTTGCTCTTTGCATTTTGCATTTAAATTGGGGTTTTTAACTCTTGCAGACATTAGGAGTTGCTTCCTTGTGTTTAATGCCAACCTGTCATCTTGCAATACGCTACAATGCTGTATTACATGGGTATTACTTTAGGGAAATTGCTGCTATTGGCATTTAATTTACAAGAGTTCTGTGATTTGAAGGCTGCAAGTACAGTTGTATGTTTAAGAGTCTAAACACTGAGATTTGGTAAAACAAAAGGACTTTTGGGGTGTGCTGTCAGCTGATAAAATTTGGTTCAGTAGCACTCTCATTAGCCATTATTTAGTGTGCAGAGTAACTTCCAGTGGGGTCTGCAAGGCTTTTGTTAATCGTTTATTGATGCACTTTAACTGAGCAGGTTTTCATGAAGGAGGCTGAACGGCAGAGACTACAGGATACACTACACAAGGAAGTGATCAGGAAAATCATTCTCCTTCAGAGCTGGCTCAGGATGGTTTTAGAAAGGAGACGCTTTCTCCGAACACGGCAGGCAGCCGTTGTTTTACAGGTATCTTTGAGAACTGTGATCACCTTTTCCTAAGAAACCAAGCAACACACTTAAATAACAGTCCCCCTTTGAGTACCTCTCCCTTACTTTAGAAATCTCTTTCCTTAGGCTTGCTGGCGTTCCCGATGTGTTAGGATGGCACTGCAGAGGAATAATGCTGCCATTTATATCCAGTCAGTGTGGCGAAGATACAGGGAGAGAAAATGCTACCTTCAGCAGAAGAGGAGGATTTGTCTCCTGCAAGCCATGGTCAGAGGGCATCTACAGCGTAAGAGGTAAAGGAAGAGAAGCAATCTGATACAAAAACATGCCTTTTAACTGCTGTGCTGCTTGGCTTCACCTGCTAAGCTCAGTTTCAGTGTGATATATATTAACTTAGTAAACAAACAGTTATTACCCTGTGATGCTGCAGTCAGTATCAAATGGCTGGTGCTGTGTGGAAGCTGGTTCAGTGCTTCATACTCAAGCATTATTCAGCGCAGCTGCCCTGATGTGTGCCAGTTCTAATAAGCAGACCTCCATGCAGTCGTACTGGGTCTGTAAGTGTGTTTGTACTTTGTGTCAGTATTGCTATTGAGGCTGCATTTAAACAGTTGGGTACTTTTTTTAACCCCGGGCATTAAATATTCGTGTTTTCATCTTGCAAATTCTTAACAGATTTCAGAAAATGGCTCTAGAAAAGAAGAAAGCTGAAGAAAAGCGGGGAGAAATACAGGAAGGTCAAGACAATGATCTGAGCAAGGATGAGCACAGTGAACCAGCAACAGATGAGTTACCTGAGACGCACAAGTCAGAGCTGGGTCAAGCTGCTGGGGATGGAAATCAAACTTCAAATGAGCAATCAGAAACCTCGTCAGAAAAAGCCACATTGCCCCAGAAGAACGCGACAGAGGCCTCTGAGAAAGTAACAAACAGCCGGGAGAAAAGGGAATCTCGCCGGCAGAGGGGGCTGGAACATAATGAGTTACAGACTAAGCATGTCCTGCTTTCCCTCGAAGGACCATCTTCACTGTGCCACGAGGAACAGACCTCTTCTGAAGAGGCCCTGGGAACTGTTCGAATGCAAGAGAAATCCACAGCAGAAGATCCTGTTCTTCAAGGAAGCAGGGAAGGGGAGAGAAGTCCAATTGAAGAAAAGCTTACTTCAGACATGGCACTGTCAAGCAAGATAAAAGAAAGTAGTTCTATCCCTGAGCAACCACCTGTATCAGAAGTAGATAAGACAGTTGATAGAATGAAAACACAAGGGAATCAAAATAACCAGATAAAAGGTAGCCAAAGCTTTAACTGCCCTGAAAGACCGACGAATCTTGCGCTGAATCTTCATAACACCCTATCTGCTACTGGGAGCTTTCAAACTCCATCTGAATGCTGGGCAGATAAAAACAAGCGTCTTGTTCAGAAGGCAGCCAAAGATCTGGATAGTCCTACTTCTTCCCCAATCCAGAGATACGTGGATGACCCAGGGAAGCTAAAGTACAAGAGAGAGAAGTGGAAAGGAAAGAGACAGTCAGATGCTGGTCATAATGATATGCTGAGTCAGTCTTTGGATGAGAGGACGCGTATGGATAAGTCTCCTCAGGATCAGTTAGAGTAAGGGCAGCTTCCTAATTATTTGACTTTGTCAGAAAACAGATAGCTTTAATGTTAAAAAATAGATGGAGAGCTCGTGAGAGCCTGTCTGTCTGGCCATGGGGTGGGAGAAAATACAGCTATGAACAACTGCTGCTTTCTCTTGGCTCCCAGTCCTCAGTCTTGCAGTTGAATTTGTATGGGTAGAATGTTTTCAGAAGGTAACAAAAGATGCAAAGTCTGTCTTGCTGAATTCAAACGGAGAGTTGGGGCTTTAAAGTAATGTCTGGAGTTTGTTTCCATATGCATTTTGTGCATCGGAAACTAAGTTGTAGTGACTTGCAGTTTGCAAGCATCATCCCTCTGATGTGGCAGGAAATCTGGCATACCCATTATTTGCTTTATTTCTGCAGTACATTTGGCATTTAAAACAGTTGAAGAGTTGGTCAGGATTATCTGTTGGATGTAACATTGAGATGCGAGTTATTTAAAGGTGATAAATATGAAGAGGCTACAGTTTTCTATAAAACATGCATTCTGAAACAGAATTCTTCTACCATTGCAGAAAGAAGGGGAATTCATCTTCATTAAGTGATCTTTCAATACTGGCCCAGTGTGTTGCCATGAGTCAGGTACTGATGCTATTGTGCATATTTATACTTAAGTATTCTTGTTTACAGGTATTAAAGGTTGGTGAATACCTGGCTCTGGTGATGCCTATGTTCCTGTCAAGTCTTTTTTATTTTTTGACTTGATAGCCATAGAAAAATAATTCATTAGCAAATACTATGCAACAATTTGAAAACATAATTTGTAGTAAACAGGCCCTTGATCAAAGCGTTATATATACTTGGCTCTCATATTAATAAGCAAATACCTATTGGATAAAGGGTTTTGTCTTGATGAAGCAAACTTTTTTCCACTAATCTGTTTCTTAAAACCATTTAAAGACTCTCTTTCACTCAATATGTAGTTTTTTGACTCTTCCTCTCTACTGTAGCAATCACCAGATGCAGTAGAAGAAGAAAAAGGCAACAAGAAATATCCTGTGCAAAAGAGGCCCAGTGACCTCTTGCCTGCCTCGGACACAGCCGGTTCCATGCAGCCAGCAAGTCAACAAGTAGATGCCAAGTATGTATTCTGTGTGTGAGTGACCTGCCTTTAAGAAACTGAAAAGAGATTTTTTTTCCTCTGGTGGGTGCTTGTCTTTTGACCTGTTTCTTGTTAACCTTAGTACCACCATCCAGCTCAGATCAAAGGTTTGCTAGTGTGCTGTCATCCAGGTTGAGAAATCAGACACCCAAGAGAGAAGCTGAAGAACTCAGCAAGCATGTAATGCTGTTTCCCTGGCCTGCTCCCATGTCTGGCAATCTGCAACTTGGGAGCTTTGTGTGCCAGAAATGATGTCTTGGATGTGTGCTGTGTTGTCTTCTTGTATGTTGAAGATAGTGCTCTATTCTAGTAGATATCAGAATATCCACCTGTTCTTCCAGGCTGTCTTTCCATTTTATTTGTGCTGCTCTGTTTTCTCCAGGTTGGACCTTAGAGTAATAATCACAATAAAGGTTAATCCTATTATGGGTTGCTGTTAAAAGAACCTTTTCTTGTAGTAGGGTCAGCTTCTATTACTAATACGACAAACTCGTATCTGCTTTTATGTTCAGGTCTGCTTTTAAAAGTCCTTTGCGTAGACTTTTGGGCAAAAAGCCAGACAAGAAAATTCCAAAGGAGAGTCCTGATGTGATTGATGAAGAGGGCCTCTCCCTTGTATCTTGTGTCCTCTTTCCAGAAACAGGAGGGACACAGAAAGTTTCAGACGGTGAGTTTGTGTGACTTAATCCTCAGCTTGCTAGCATAAACTTTCCTGTGATGTTTTGCATGACTACTGAGGAAGCAAATACTGCAGAATTCAATCATCCTGCTTTAATGTACAAACTAATGTCTTCCCCAGCTTCTTCAGGGCAGCCCAGTCGCCTCCAGGCAGGGGAGCGCCATATGAAAGAGAGCAGTAAGACAAAGAAGAACCGTACTATAAAGATCAGCAAGATCTCCAGTGTATCTCAGAACTGGCGAGCTTCCATGGTCCGTGAGATTGCAAACGCCAATGAACTGAAACATCTTGATGAGTTCCTCCTAAATAAGGTAAAAATTCAAGTTTCTGTTCTCTGTGTGGAATTCCAAAGGCTACTTTTCTGTATGTTAGGATTTAAGCAAAGGGGAATTGATTTGATAGCTTGACTGAATTGGGTCTGTATTAAGGCCCTTCCTATTCCTTCAGGTCTCTTAATATTACATTAAATACTCATGACATTCATGTTACTTCTTGGCTTGCTTGCAGACAAGTGGGCAGCAAAACTTGAATTAAAAAAGGCACAAGCTGTAAGGAAATGGAGCTCTCTAGAACCTAGATACCCAGCTCTCCTATTTTGTATCATATCACAGTGCATTAAGAAATGTTGCTGTAAATAACCGGAATGGCCATACATGACTAAGCCCAGCAACTGAAGCTTAACAGTGGTTGGGTGTTCTTGTTTTAATGAAATTTGATGCAGATGTATTTGCCTTCCAGATCAATGACTTGCGCTCCCAGAAGTCTGGTGTTGAATGCTTGTTTTTTGAAGCCACAGAGAAGTTTCGAGGAAACATCAAGACCATGTATTCTGCTCCTGTAAGTAGTAAGCCCCAATAAAGTGAAAAGTTGGTCAGTAATAAATGAGTTGTGTGGAGTTGAAATGCTTGATCTACAGCTCTGTAACAAAGCAACTCAGCAATTCTTAGTATAGAATTCAAAGCTGAAGGTTAGACTTGCACATTTCACAGTTCTGCTGTAATCTTTGGACTGTTTTGTTTCCCTTTTCACATTCACTCAGCTGGAACTTATTTTTAGAAATGGATGGATTTTACTGTCTTCAGCCTCTTAATATTGCTGTGTTTAAACACCAAGGAGAGGTGCCAACAGCTTCTCCAGGATTCTTCCAACACTGCCTTATCTCAGCCAAATGTCTTTCTGCAGTGTAGTAGGGAAGTGTGCTGACTCGCTTCTGTCATCGGCTGTTATCTTTTCAGCATGAGCTTAGACACATAAGTTATGAAACCTCCTCAATGGTATCCAAAAAGAAGACTGTCCGAATAACATTTTTTTTTTTTACTTCTCTAGAATGGGCAAATCCATGTTGGCTACAAAGATCTAATGGAAAATTATCAGCTTCTAGTTACAAATCTGGCCAAGAAAAGGGAAGAGAAAGAAGTCAAGCTAGTTTTGAATCTTTTCCAGTCCCTTCTGGATGAATTCATCAGAGGATATAACAAAAAAGAAGAATCTGAGCAGCCCAAGGTATAAAAATTGCTGTTATTGGCTTATGGGATGATTAAACAATGTTACTTTCCTAGGATGAGGAACCTGTGTTACCTCAGAAACCTTTTCTATCGCATTCTTCATTAATTGGGAAACACCTTCCATACGTGAATCATGTGTCTAACACATTCTGAAAGCTGATACACCTTTTGGAATTGTTCATTATTTGACTTAGTCTTAAATATTTCCAGAATCTTAAAGTGTTTGTGCATTTCCTTGGAAAAGTTAGGAGTTACCTGAAGGTTTTAGAGATGGAATTGCTTTGTCATCATGCAGTGAGCTCAGGTGATTTTTAGGAAGCTGACACTGGCCTCAGACAACGCTCATACCAAGCTGCAGTACATAAGTATACACTTATATACATATATCTATGTATAGTGTCTCAAATATCTGGAGGTGAAGTAGCATCTGGGAAACTGAATAGGAAAAAGTAGGAATGGCATGTATGAATTTCAGAGACTAATGCCAGCTCTGTGTTCCACTGCAGCAAACCAAGGCCCAGAAGAAGAAACGAAAACAAGACCGTGCAGTGAGTACTTTCTTTCTGTAATAATCTAAGGCCTCAGCTGCACTCAGAACAGAGAAAAACGCTCTTGGAAGAGCTTGATGTTGTACTGAAGTTCTGTTTATTTTGCATGCTAAGCTACTTACCTCTTTATAAAGATGCGACATAACACAAAACTGGTTTCCATAAAACAAAGATCTTGCTTGAGCAATAACAGGTGCTACTTCAGCATTTCCTTCCTTGTCCATAGCATCTCTTTGTACCTAATGGCTTTCTCAGTCTCTGAACTGTTTAAAGGAAAACACTACTAAATATTAATAACGAACTATAGCTGATACTATGGTATTGCAGTGAGAGGAAGGTATTACACTTAACCAAGGCAGGAAATCAATCCCAAAATAAACCAGCAGACCCAACTGCCATAAGATAGGGTGAAACGTAGTTTTCAAGTCAAAGCCATCAGCTGTAATTGTAAAATAAAGGTGGAAAATATAAGGTAGGATAGATTAAAATGAAGAATAATAAAAAGGCAAAAAAAGTCTATGAGCTCCTTTCTGTCTCCCACCAGATTGTGGAACACTGTGGCCACGTATTCACGAACTACCAAGTGAACATACGGCAATCATGTGAGCACTGCTCATCCTACATTTGGCCCATGGAAAAGGCCTGCCTCTGCAGTGGTAAGTTAAAACACCTCATTTGTGCCACTTAGTTGACAGTACGTGTAGATCGTAACTGCCTGGTACAGATGAGTGGGCAGTAGATACAGTTTATATAGCAAGTGAATAAGACAAGATACTCTAATGTGATTTGGAAGGCTTGTAACAATTGCTTCTTCCTCTAGCTTGCAAGTTGACTTGTCACAAGAAATGCATGTCCAAAATCCAGAGCAGCTGTACATCCTGTGGAAAAAAGGTAAGAACTGTAGATCTGGGATGCGGAACTGTGACACCTGAAGTGATGCATGCAAAATGCTGCCTTTTTTTCCTCAGCAAATGAACAGTGAATGTCTAGGCACTAACTAAATATTGTTTAAACCGTTCCCTTCTCTTGTCTGCACATAGAGGCAGGCCCTGCAGCTGCAGAAATGGAATGCTCTTCTAAAAGGTGATACTTGAGCTTATTTGGGAACTTCTGCTTAGAATGTGTGTGCTGTGTCAGACAAAACTGTTAAAGAAATCCTTCTCTGTGTACTACAGTGTGTCTTCATTGTTGCAGCTCAGGAAATCTGCCTTGTGATCAAAGGCTTGTAGCCAGCCAGGATAAAACACTCAGCTTTTGTTTCTGGAAGCATAAGCTAATTATAGCATGAAGCAATGGAATTTTCTAGCTTGGGAACAGGTATTCACAGTGCTTGACCTGTATCAATTCCAGAACGAACAGGGCACAGAACCACGTCATTTTGGAGTGTGTGTGAGTTCCCTGACCAGTGACAGAAATTCAGTCCCCGTTGTCATGGAGAAGTTGCTTGAATACGTGGAGATGCATGGCCTCTACACAGAAGGCATTTACAGGAAATCAGGATCAGCAAATCGAATGAAGGAGCTGAAACAGTTGCTGCAAGCAGGTCAGGCAACGTTGTCTGCCCTTTTGACTTCCTTGCAGTTTTCCCTGCAATTTGGATGGAAAAAGCTGCTTAATACATATAAATTACTAAGACCAGACTATTTTTGTTCCTTCCAAATTGCCACTCGAATTCTTTGACCGGGAGATCTGGCTATTTCTAATCTTACTACTTTGGGGTTCCCATTCTGTACATCAGAGGAATGAGCTGCCCTAAATAAAACCTTTTCTTTTCAGATCCAAACTCGGTGAAACTGGAGAATTACCCTATTCACACTATCACAGGTGTCCTTAAGCAATGGCTCCGGGAGTTACCAGATCCACTGATGACATCTGCCCAGTACAATGACTTTCTCAGAGCTGTAGGTAGGTCTTAGAACTGTTCAAAGCAGTGTTATTTCTTTATCATGCCCTTGGGAAATAAACTTTTAAGGTGCTCATTCTGGTGAAAGAGTTTCCTTACAGTGTACTTGCAGCAGTGATTTTGGACATCTTACTTAGAACACTTTTCAGGGAATTTCTCCTCATTAAGGCGTTCTAAATATTGTTGAAGGTGTTGATGTGTCACTTGACGATTGCTCACCGCAGCAGCTCTGAAAAAGCAGGAAAATTGCAGTGCCATGAGGGTTACTTTAATACCCAGTTATAACAATGACATGGCAGTGTGACCTCTAAGAATTTAATCTCTCTTGTTTGAGACAATGTCAGTAAGTGCCTCTCACTAGCGATGCACAGCAGTTATCATCTTGTGCTTTCTCTCTTTGTGCAGAACTACCAGAAAAGCAGGAGCAACTCAGTGCCATTTACAGTGTCCTTGAACAGCTTCCACAAGCAAATCATAATACCTTGGAGCGACTCATCTTCCATCTGGTCAAGTAATGAATTTAATCACTTTTTTTGGAGAGAAACTCCATGAGATGTTTTTGAGTCCCTCTTGGAAGCTTTCTAGAATCTTAAACTCCGAAGTGTCAGTGTAGTGATTGTGCTGCTGGTCTAGAAATGGACAAATTGAAGTCGATAGTTGTGCTTACTTGTACCATCTGGTGTTATTTGTATCAAATCAGGTAAGAACAGCTTTGAAGACAAGGTAGATCTGAAAGCCTAGGTGAGTCTTTCCTGAACACCAAGATTTATACAGATGAGTACACAGTGAACCAAGGATGTCAGTGTACTTGGTAGGGATGGCATAAGGATTATAAATGCTTGCACAAAACACTAGTTTTAGGAGCAGGGATAAGTGGTACTGGTAAAGGGGCTGCTTTTATCTAAGGAACTTGAGAATTTTCCAGGTGCTCCTCTGAACAGAGAAAAAAGGTATTTTTAAGGGGGAGGCATTAAGTCACCAGAGTTGCTTTAAGAGGTTGCCAGATTAGCTTAGCCTGGATGGCTCCTGTTCCTTTCTCTGATGTATAAAACTTTGAATACTTAGGTGTGAATTAATGTTAAAACTTCTTTGGACTGCTCTGCGTACTTAGTACCCCACAGATTTCCATACATGCCATTTGGGAACTTGGACAGAGTTTGATCAGATTGCTTCTATTCTGGTAAGGTTTGCTTAAAATCTGTTTTGTTTTGGTTTTCCCCTGAACACTGAATTTCAGAGTGGCTTTGATAGAAGATGTCAACCGGATGTCACCCAATGCCTTGGCCATTGTTTTTGCTCCATGCCTTTTGCGTTGTCCTGATACCTCTGACCCTTTAACCAGCATGAAAGATGTTTCAAAAACAACCATGTAAGTTTTAGCAGTCTGATGCAAAGTAAGTGGTACTTTGAAATATGATGGAAGGCCATTTGTATTTGTTACCAGCTTATTCATACCAAGCTCAGAAACTTGGGGTTAAGAGTTGCTAAATTCTGGCTCTGATAGTGCTGTCCATTTATATGCCCTTCTCCAAGTCTTTCCACTTGTCTCAGGCTTACAAAGCGTAAAGCAGGATGACTTAAGTCGTAAATAGCAGGTCTGTATTTTACATCAAGATAATCTTTTGTGGGGATTGTACGCTAATCATTCGTATTTTGCTGAGACACAAGCCATACTAAACAGTAGGATATAGAATTAAACTGTCTCCTGCATATTTGGAAACTCCTGATTATTTCTTCTGTGGTGTTTCTTGAATTGAAGAAGCTGCAGTCCTCGAGCCTCTTTGGTCTGCTCTCACCCTCCAGTAGCTCTGGCTCTGTGAATGCTCCTCACCATCCTCTCTGCATGCCTGGCCTTGTATCTGTCTCCAATGAAAACAAAGTTTGAAGAACTGCAGCTTTTTGTAACTTCTTACTGTCCCATGGGGCCACAGAGCTGGAAAAGGGCAGTTGCAGGGTCATTCTGTATCTACCAGTCTGTGGCAGCACAGGGAAGATGGGTAGAAGAAGCAGTTAGCAGCCATGGTAATATCTATTTACTTACCATTGTTGTGTACAGTCAGCATGAGAGGCTCTGGTTATCCCAGGAAGAACATGTGCCAGTGTCTTCAACAGTCTGTCCTGTTTTGCTTGCTGTGTTGGTCTCTTCAACCTGTTCCCATGCCATTGGGACACTTTGACTGCATGTCATCCGTGTGCGTGTGTCACAAACATCCCCAACCCAGGAGAGGTATCTCATCCCACTGTCGTTATCTCCAGAGCATTTAAAGAAAGAGGCTGCTCAATGAACTCTTGCCCTTTTCTCCAGGTGTGTAGAGATGCTCATAAAGGAACAGATACGGAAGTACAAGATAAAAATGGATGAAATCAATCAGCTGGAAGCAGCTGAGAGTATTGCTTTTCGACGCCTGTCCTTGCTTCGGCAGAACATGGTAAGTGTTGAAACAAACCACCAAGCTGCACCATCCAGCAGAAAGCATCTCACCAGTTCCTTGGGAAGGGATAGGTTACTTGTTTATTCTGTCCATCCTATTCAGTAAGTCAAAGATCAGTTGCAGGAAAAAGATGGATTTGGACTTACCCAAAGCTGTAGGTAGGAGCTAAATATACAGCTGCATTGTAGTCTGCCTGATAAATGAAGGGTGGGGATCCACTCTTGTACTGGTCAAAATCTATTCCATATAATTCCATCAGTAGAACTAAGATTGCTGAGCCTCTTACAGGGCAAAGCAGATCCTTCACTCCAGAGGTGAACAGTGGACAAAAATATGCTGTGTTCTAATAGGGCAGGTATGCGTGTTCTTGTGGTCTTGCTGTATTGATTTAAACCAAACCAAACTCTGATCAGAAGCCTCATATAGTGAATTTGGTCTTGATCTCTCCCTAGCTCTGGCCTGTAAAACTTGGGTTTTCTTCCCCTTATGAGGGGATACTGGTATGTACACTGCCTGTGTTAAGAATGCATGTGTTGGGGTGTTTTTTTTATGGTACTGTTGCATGACTAAAGTACTTACTACATATATTGTCACTTGGTTTTAAATACCCTTGAACAATCAAGACTGCATGTATTGGTGCCACTTTCCCCCCAGCCTGCATGCAGGGCTGCTGGCCTGTTCTGTCATGGACATTCTGAATGTAACATGTATTCAATGTAATAATATTACTTGTAAGTCACTACTAAAACTAATCTGAGGCTGGCAAATCAAATTGCTATGCTTAAAGAGAACAAAACCCCAGGAATCAGGTGAATGGAAAAATTTCTGTTGCTTTTTGAGGCATTTGTATGGATAACTAACAACTCTCCATCAATTCCCTCAGCCTTTCATTTGGCCTATTCATTTGTCTTCCACCTTGCAACCAGTAGACAGTCACGACTTCTTATGACTTATGAGAAATGTTACATGTAAATTTGTCTTGCAGAGTAAAAGCTCACAGGTCAAAGGCAGTGACAGTGGCAACTCGGAACTGGACTCGTTGCATGAAGAGGACGTTTCTGAAGCAGATAACCGGGAAAAGGAGATTCTCATCGATCGCATACAGTCAATAAAAGAAGAAAAGTAAGTGACCATTTATATCTGCAGAGCATGCCCTGTACACTTGGAGGTAATACAGGTAGTAAAGCAGCATGTCTTTTGTCCCAAATGATCCAGTTAATTTTGTTCTATAGGCCTTTATGAAGGGGAAAAGGAAAGTATAAAGAGGTAGCTGAGAGGAAAACCCATGAGAATTAATATGTAATGACTGCAGGAAGGTTTGTCTCTGAGCATGAGCTGCACAAAGATGCTCGTATCAGAGAGTGTCTTTAGAGTGTTACAATCTCTGTTTTGATGCAGGGAAGATATCACATACCGGCTACCTGAGCTCGATCAGCGAGGCTCTGATGAGGAGAATGTAGACTCTGAGACCTCAGCTAGCACAGAGAGCCTGCTGGAAGATCGAACAGGACGGATGGATACCGAAGGTCAGTATTAAGGTAGTGTGTGGTTTTTTTATTCTCCATCTTTCACCACATAAAGCCAGGTGACCGGATGCTATCTGGTCACAATTGCATCAAGTTACATGCTTCCAGTATCTAAAGATTTCGTTTCTTTAAAGCAGTTACTGGGTTACGCTGCCATACTCAGAGCTCCAGTAAGCCTGCCAAAGACATTTGGAAAGTGCCTTCTGTTTTGCAAACCTCTTCACATTCTTCCTCTGCATCCCTGGCTTCAAGGCACAGATCATCTTTAACACTGTCCAGGCTTAAAGTGCCCCGTCGAACTCCAGTGATACCAACAGCAAATATAAAACTTCCTCCCGGCCTTTTCAAGTGTACAGAATCCCAGGGCAGGATTTCAGCTAACGAAGAGTCTCAGCTAATGGTGAGACGAAGGGAGCAGCCGGCGAGGCGAACTGATCAAATCCACTCGGTGTACATTGCACAAGGGTCGGCTGTGGCCCACGCTCAGGAACTCTTGGACGAATACGAACCAACAGCAAAAGTCAAACGGAGGTTTTCGGACCCGTACTCTCACACTCCCTGTGTAGAGAAGTGAAAGACACTGTCTGGACTTCTTTGAAGTTGACTGCAGCCTTGGCTTTAACCCTTTGAAGGCTGTGACCTTGCTCATGTTTTACATGGCTGCTGGGAAGGCGGCCTGGAAATAGACAGTACTGTAAGGGTTAAGCAAGGTTGTTTCAAAAGAATACTCCTCACTTTTAAATTAAAACCCTGCAATGAAAGTAGAACATAAAACTTACAGTGAGTAAAATACATGGGTTGAGTGTACAGCAAAAGTCCCCTGATTCTGCTGCCGTGCCTGTTTCCATTTGCCTTACAACGGACTCCAATGGGACCAACAGTGAGTTTGGGTCAATGTGTGTTGCCTTAATTTTGTATGTTTTTATGACAACTTTCTGTGTGGTTTACAGAACTGTTAATGTTGTAATAGTCTTAACTGAGACCAAAATGTATAAAAACGTTTATTAATACATTGCACTTTTAAAAAATACACGTGTTAGGTTAGCGATGCCTGTCTCGTCTGATGAACCTTCTCTTCTGAAGGAGGCTTTGAAGTGCAATGGCCGTGTCTTTATCCATACTTCACAAAGCATTGGGACAGTTCCCTGCAGTGAGGAAGCGCCAACATCAAGCCCCTGGTGTCACCTCAGAGCAGTTGAGTGCTCATGGAGCAGATGCTCTCCTGGATGGAGCTGCCTCCTTCTCCCTGCACTTCACATCTGTGCAGTACAGCCCCTGAGGGCAAGGTGCCATCATACAGGAAGCACTTTGACTCCACCAGCCCTCCATGGCCCTGGTGTGAAATCCATGCTCCATGTTGGCGTATGCCAGCAGCATGTGCTTGAGCCCAGAAACCAACACTGGCAACTGAGAGGTTGAGGGGAGGGGATTCTTCCGCTCTGCTTCACTCTAGGGAGACCCCCCTGCAGTCCTGATCCAGCTCTGAGGCAGCAGAACCAGAGGAGGCCACGGAGCTGCTGTGAGGGCTGGAGCAGCTCTGCTCTGGAGCCAGGCTGAGAGAGCTGGGC
>WYDI02001960.1:0-49982 GCA_009867235.2 Psittacus erithacus
AAAAAATATATAATTTCTACTCTAGGGGGAAAAAAAAAAAGCGCCCCAAAATTGCCACTGAGTTGTTCAAAAAATCAAGCCAGCTCTGATTTTATGACTAAATTTCATGCCTCATTTTCTTCTTTGGTTCAAGGATCTTTCTGCAGACACCCCCAAAAATGAGGGAACTGCTTTTGTTTCTGCTGAACACAAACGGAATAAACTGCATCTCTCACAAGAAAGAGAATATTTTAACTGTTTCAAGTGTTCCTGAAATGCAAGCGGAAGCAAATGGAAAAACTGCGTATCTACAGCTTAGTGCAACTGCAGTCCATGGCTTTCACCAAGAGCCTTTTTCACCAAGGTTCTCATGCAAGGCAGGGTGCAAAGAAACCATCACACCCCTTCAGAGCACCCTGAACACCCCCACACCACATTTCCATCCTCCTCTATTTCCCAAACTCCTGACCCACCTCACCCGCTCCTGGAGTCACATGAGCACTCCTCCTTCCTTCAGCCACTTTTTGGGAAGCTAAGGGCCTTTTACATGTTTGCTACCTGGCTGGTCTGTAACCAGGCAGGCCAGTTTTACTGCTGCCTTAATGACTGCAAACGAGACAACTGAATTTTCCAGTTTTCTGAGCGGCCAACTCCATCAGGGGCTGTGCGGAGATGCAGATGCATGCTCCTGGCCACAGCCCTGCAGGCTCCCAGCCCTTGCACCATGTCTGTGCAGGACCCTTGGCATGGTTGATGCCACCGCACACACACAGAGCATCTGAGCATGCAACCAGTAATCTTCAGATGTGTTTTTCTTTTTAATAATTGGCCAGTTGGCATGCTTAACTCCATTTTTCTCCTCTTGCAGGATGATTAGCCTCCCATTCCTATCAATAGCCTGCAAGAGGTTTTGTAAATCATCCTCTGGTAAGACTAGGACTTCCCACATCTGATTTCTTCTACGTCCTCTTTCATCCCACTTCCCATGCACCCCAAATCCTCATTCCAATATATCTTTCTTCTGTGCAGGAGGCAGGTCTTTCAGAGTGCCAACTTTTTGAGCTGCTCTAGGAGGATGGGTAGAGAGGAAGCTGAGGATATTATCCTGGAAGGTGTTAACGGCCACCATCAAATGATTCTTTGATCTTCAAGCAATTACAGAGCTGGGCCTGCTAACCAGATGCAAGGGGCTCCAATCTTTCCCCTTTTCTTCCTTCTGCATCCCAGACGGACAGAAATGCCATCAACTTGAGAGCAAGGCCCTATAAACCAATTACAGGTTTATTTTGAATTTAAAAAGAAGAAAAGGACTATTTTGTTTTCATAAGAGATGTCAGAAATGAGTCTGTAAACTCTGAAAGAGACTTTGGTAACAACTCCTGTCTGCTTAAAAGCTGTCTTATCACAATCATATATATTAACAAAGAATTCTTTTAAAGCATATGAGATTGTTTTACAGCTTTCTACTAATTAGTACTGCTTTTATTATATAGGGCTAGAAAATGACAATTTTTTCCTAAACTGGCAGTGAACAGCCAATTCAGTAAGCTGCGTTTTTGTTTTCTGTGACAGGGCAGTGGAAAAATCTCTTTCGTTTATTAGGTCTACAGAGAACAAAGCTGGCTGGGTGTCAAATCTGCTTTGTAAAAGCCCAGATCCATTCAGCCATGTGTAGATTCCATAATTCTTTACAACCTATTACCAGTATCAACTTCACAAAAGATGAACCTTTGGTGTCTTCCAATGAACGTTACTGCAATCCTTTTTAAAAGGGAGCAAAAACCTGAACTGACAGTTCAATACAGGGGAAAGAACAACCAAGCAGAGGCAGTGCCAAATTAAACTCTTCTTAAAATCAAAGATATCTTTCTCCCCTCCCCACCTCCAGATGAACTTTGCATAAAGATATAAAACAAGATCTCCTACAATGGTGGATGAGCAAGCTGGATAACTATTTAAATTTTAATAACTCTGCTCCAAGCCTCACTGTTGTGCACCTATGCTACTTAAAGTGCCAGTTTCACCACCTCACTCGTGATTGCAGGGTAGCCAGAACTTGCCATGGGGCAGACAGAGCAAAGCCTTAAGCTGAAAGGGTGCTGATGGCAACCTGATATAGAAGAATGAATTTTTTTTCTCTAGAAGGATAGGGCTTTCAGGAAGGAAAATAAACCTACCATGGTGAAGTGTTTGACTTGCTTTTAACTACAACAAAGGTGGATTCCTACATGGCTTTGATGAAATTATTAAAATGTTCTGCCTTGGTAAAAAGGTATTTTACACATTAAATCAGGTGCACACTGTATTACAACCAGGGAAAAATACTAAACTTCAGTTTTCAGTTAACACACAAAACATCACACTTTTACATTTTCTAGAGCAGAAGTTATAAATAACAGTACCCACAACACTTCTGAATTTCAGACTTTAAAATGGAAAGAACTAATTAATAATTCTATTCAACTGAAATATTCCTGCTAAACTCATGGCTCTGTATTTGTCTGTACTGAGAGTACTTGCTTTAATTGTCCCATTTTTTTACCAATGTATCCTATTGCATTCTCTATGATAGAAAGAACTGCAAACTAACTCACATATGTTTCCCACATTACTAAGTGCTGTAAATAATTAATTACAAGTAATTCTTGTGAAACATTCGGTACACTTCGCATAAGCTAAAGGTCTAGTGTCCTCACTCAGTACTGTTTGCAATGCTGCAGAAGCGCACCTGACGCACACATGAACATCAGCAGCCTTAACGACATCCTTCCACGCAAGCTACATACACTTACCAATTCAGATAAACATGCAAACATGCACATGATTTTCTTCAAAGTTTAATAAAATCTGCAGGGTCCTTAGGTCTCCTGAAAGTAGGTGTGATTTTTATCACCACCACATAAACAGTCCTCTTTAATACTCCTCTCCTCACTATTCATTCTGCAGATCACAGGAGTGCAGAGGCTCTGAAAACTTAGTTTTATTTGCACAAAAGCACAGGGAACATTACACAGGACTGGTTCTCGTATGGAAGAGAGCAAATCTGTACTCCTCACACACAGATTTGCCGCAATTCAAGCTTCAACCATAATTTGTAGATAGCTTGAGGGCCAGGATTAAAAATTTTAGAAGTAAACAAAGCCAGCATTTCTGAATACAACACAGGAATATTTTAGCACCATTTTAGGAGTACAATGTACAAAAATGGCTCATCTGCCTTTTAGAAATCTGCTGCAAAACATTCAAACTCTCCTAATCTTTGTCTCTCGCTTGAAGCAAAACAGCTTTGTGTTGCCTCTAAAAATAGGGAAGGAGTAGCGGGGGATGGGAAGGGGAGAGAATAAGAGGATAAGTGGGAGTAAGAACTGATACACCACACTGGCACTGATTTACAAAAAGACGAGCGAATCATATTCTTAGACTATGGCTTTCCTATCAAAGTCAAGCACATACACAACTATCAAATAAAAAGGTCATCCTGTACTTTTTATTTTGTACATGCATATGCAAAGGAAAAAAGGAAAAGTTTTGTTTCATCTGTTACCAAAACCTTCATTCTGCAGTCAACACTTTTAATGAAATACAGGCCAAAGGATTAGTCAGAACAGATTCATGGAAAAACAAAGGAAATCTGTATGCAAATGCAAGCCTACCACATAACTAAACCCAGGAATGAATCCTGCTTGATTGAGTACCTTGGAATACTGTCCTATAAGGGTCCCTAAAATGGTTCCCACTCATCCCAGCTCCAGAGCAACTAGCAGCAACTTTAGTAGCCACTGCCCTGGAGGAAACAATTGATACTAATATCATCATTAAAGCAGTAACTTAAGTATTCTTATTAATAAATGTGTCAGAAATATAGTCCATGTGTGTTCACAGTCTTAAGAAGATTATGGCCATATTTTTTTAGGGAAGAAGAAGACAGGGACCTAGCAGGGAAGACTACTGGAAAAGCCACAGGAAAGGTTATTGGGCTCAAGCAAAGGCTGTTGCAGAGCTATTGCCCAGCTGGGAAAGACAAGTTATTTGAAAGCTTTGGTGCAACAAACAAGATAAGACAGTCAGCCAGTCATGCTTGTCGCAGGAACATTCTAGTGTCGTGAAGAGCCAGACGCTGGCTGATGGACAGACATGAGCACACAGCATCACCAATGCAGCATCGCAGGCCTGGCCCAGAGAGGCAGAAGCAGCAACCCAATGCTTTCCATGGCTTAACATTAGTCTAATCTCAGCTGTGTCTTTGCATGAGTAAATATGACTCTAGGAGTTTTTCTCAGAGGGTTATTTTTAAATACCTGACCATATGAGCTTCCTTGGAATAGGAAAAAAGGGGAGGCAAAACTAAATAGTCATTACATGCATGTTTAAATATAACATTAAAAAACCCACAAGACATTTAAACTTACTAGAAATGTTCACTTTCATTTTAATTTTAAAGCTGGCAATGGACCCGGACCCAGAAAATGTTATATTCTGACTGAGATGCAGCAGCGTAGAATTTCTAAACAAGTCTTTAAAACAGTTCAGAAGAGGGAGGAAAAAAAATTTTGCTCAAAATCTCTCACTTAGAAAAGTAGCAATTTGGGTTTGAATCCTTCTTCAGAGATGTGCTAAAGTCACCCAGAGCTAGAAGAGAAAGCTCAAGTAGGAATGGCAACAATAGTAAGTGCACAAGAAAATATGGCTGTACAGAGTTCAGTTAACAGCAGCAACATTAACAAATAAGGTCAAGGAGTTTGACCTTGAGTTTTCTCAATACTGCTTTCCCTACAAGAAGCATCTGCACTAATGCCAAAAGTCACTTGTAAATCTTTATCTATTTCTGTTTCAAAATATAGACATAAACACATCTAGTTATAGGTAAATCATCTCAGAGGCAGTGGGATGCTCAGAGAACACCTGGTCACAAGCATCAAGGATTATTAAGAGGCAAGGCTGAGACCCTGAATGAAAACACACCTGAAGCAACATTTTGGAAATACTGATCTAACAACTATATTTTTCCTGCAGTAGTTGTTTATATTTAGAATTAAATTCTATAACACTACCTAAAATGACAAAGCAAGCAGCTACTTGAAAACATGCTTTCAGTATACAAAGTATTTGTGCATCAATTAATCTCAAATCAGCTGTCCCTTACTGCTTGCTTGGGAGTTTTTTGGCTGTCACTATCAATAATGCATGCAAAAAACTTCATATTTCTGCCATCATGCTGATTAATTATCCATTTGTTGAAGTTGTTCTGAGCAAAACTGGTTCATTTATTAAACAAAATTGTCTTTTTAATAGAGTGTTTTGGCAATGGAACTGTAAAATTTGACAATGGAACAGCAAAGTTTAAATATTAAAATTACATTATATGGTCTCTATAAATGACAACATTAGCCACTGAAAGCATAGCACTTCTTCCAGTGTGCACATTACCTCTCATGGTCACTGTAATTGCTTACTGCCTCATCTCCTCTTGGCTTTCCACCTTTGGACTTTTAGATCATCAGAACAAACTGATAATTTTGTTTCAAGAAGAAAAACACCAGAAAGAGCCAACTCCAAGTGATACTGGTTAATATTCACATATTTACTAATTTTAATCTTTGGATATTCGACACATTTTAATAACAAATTTAATAAGCACATCTAGATTTCTGGAACTGCAGAGCTTCCCTTCATAAGGTAGAGCACAACAAAAAAACTCTGCGCTGTCTTTGACTGGTTTCCTTTCTGCTACATACACACCATCTATTTGAGATGATCTGATAACTCACTTCTGGGTGTGCACAAGTACTGCAGCTAATGAAGCTTTTGGTGGTTTATTAGAGGGGGAAGGAAGAGGTACACGGTGCATAGACTTCTAACCAAACTCTGTGTTGCCATACAAATCTTTCCTACTACGGCCATTCTAAATGTTCATTTCAGTTCCAAAGCAGCAATTTTCTTTCTGAGCTTGTAAGATTTTTCTCAAAGTACACAAATAAAATAAAATAAAATATAAAATAAAATATAAAATAAAATAAAATAAAATAAATATAAACATTCACAACTGCCAACAAAACAAAAACCAGCATGAGCACTCAAAGGAGACGTATACGCGTGTACACTTAGCTACAAAGACAGAATAAACCTCTCTATTCCCACACTTTTGAGTATCAACAAGTTCTGTACTTAGTTGTATTTGCAATAACACGACTAGTACCCACTGTGCCCCAGAACCCTTCTTCTCAGACAACTAATGTATTTTGGGTTCCATCACCCAAAAGAGCTGACAAAAGGTTGAAGGCAATGAACTGATACTGATGGGAATGAAATCAAACATTTAATATTTACAATTGAGGACTTGGGGTTCCAACCATAAATGAGCTTTCTTCAGGTTTTTTTATCCCTTGGTATTTATAACCAGTTACAAAATAATAGTTAATTTGCCATGAGTGCAACTGAGTATCTGCAGGAGACTAAGGCCATTAAAACCATCTGCAGACAGCAAGTGGAAGTCAGCGATCCTAGGGCTACAGCTTTCTGCTCTTAACTTTGTACCTTGAAAGAAACACTGCTTCCTTTCCAGCCATATAAAACCTTTCAACATTCAACAGAGTCCAGTTATAAAACCACAAGAGGAAAAAGCATGAAAAACCCTCACAAAATCCCTTAGCACCATCAAAAATAGGTTTCATGTGATAAAAAGGGTTATCATTATTATTCACTTTGTTTCCATATTAGTATACTACCCCAAAAAAGTACACAAGAATAAAACCCAAGATCTTCAGTTAGGACCTAACTTAACTTGCCTGATAACATCACGTGTCCTCACATGAATGAATTATAATGCATTTAACCACATACGTGCCTTTTCCAACTGTGCTACCCTCTCTGCTTCACTAAAATATTTACTCTATTCAATGTTTTGTCTCATTTTCATTGCCCAGTGCATGACTGCGTATACCATTTATTGCAGTAGTCAGAAGTATTAGTGTTGAGTATTACTTTCACAAGAGAACTTTTTATTAAGCTCATCAGTAAGTTGACCCGCTTCACTTGTAGCGTCATTTGTGTTTAGGATGAGCATTATGCCTGCTTCCAGCATGAGCAACAGGCAGTATATAAATGTAGGTGGCTATTATGGAAACTTAGGCCCTTATTTTCCACAGTACTTAGGAAATGAATTTATTTAAATATTCAAAGCACATCATCTCCTGACTCAAAGCACAGCTTCTCCTTGAGAAGACTGAGTGCTCAGCATCTTTGCAAATCAGCCCAGAGCTGAGCACATGCAAGAAAGATGCATATTTAGTGCCGACCACCTAAAAAGCTGAGTGACATGCGAGCATCACATGGGAAGTAGGTGGTAGAGCCCAAGGGCAGAATTCAGCTCTTCACAGCTGCCTTGGTCGGGAAACTTTTCTGACTGTGATCCTTGCCCTGTTCCATTCTCACCATCCATTTTCTCCTACCAGCAAGACAGCAATACAACAGCATCTCTGTGAAGAATCCATCATATGAGTTAATTAAAATAAGGATCCAGTAGTAAAACTGCAGGCAGTGGCAAAGCTGAAGCCTGTAGTATGATGCATACACAGCCAAGGAACCCAGCTACACTTGTACAAATAACCTGAATTTTGGTATTTCTAACTTCTGCACCATACCTTTTGCATCTGTAAGTATCCTTTTAGGTTTTTTTGGTACGTCATTTATTGTGTTTTGGAAAAAGCAACAGCAACGATAACGAATCACCACTTGGCATCATGACTGCATGCATGATGAAGACAGGGCAAGCAAACACTTTGCAGGCCTAGAACAGATCTCTAGCACCTTGAGCTCACAAGGCAAGCAAAACCAATCAAGACAGCCACCTTCTAATATGGGTTCACTTCACAGATATTATGAAGGGTTGAAAGACAATTAGTCTCTAGTCTTTGATTTCATTCCTAAATAAGACTATTTTCTGAAAGTATATGCCCCCCTGCCTCCTCTTAAGCACAGCATGCAATACCAGACACCTACCACAAAAACTTGGTAAAGATGGAAGCAAATGAAAATCAGATTTCATATTCACATTGAGATCTGCTGTCATAAATTATAAATGTTACCCTAACATTTCATCTGAAAATATTACCTTCTCCCATTCTTTCCTGTTTTATGTGGGTTGTCAGCTTTACAGGCCACAATTTTTATGCATTCAGATTTATTTTTTATATGTATATATTTAAATATTTACATATATACATATAAGTACATGTTTCTACATGTTTATCTATCATATATAAATAGCTTTTTATGTTATATATATATAAAAACATATAAAAGACTTTAGCCAAAATGTCACTTAAATATTAATAAATCAGACTTTGGGGAGGGGGGACAGGGAAGAACAATATTTTATCATTTACATAAGTGAAGCATCCATTTTAGATGCTTTGGAAAAGAATAAAGCATCTATTTTGGAAAAAAGGACATTTAATGAAAAACTTCTCAACTAAATGTGAAATACATTAAAAATATACTGCAATGGCAACCTCTGATTCTTTGGCACCATATTTCTTGCTGAACTGCTCATTTATGGACTACTAGCACAAGCTCAATATAAAAAGAACGCAATTAAACATCCCCAATTCAAGATGCCTGTGAACTAAAAATAATAAACTCATTCAGGTCTCAAATGAAAAGCCACATGTTATGAACTGGGGATTTCATACGATGATGCTTTCCACCTTCCCTTCTGGGTTCCCTTCATGCTTTTAAGATGTGTAGTAAGCAAACACCTGATCACATTACAGGGCACAGATTAGCAAAGCAAATCTACTGTGATCCAACAATCTTACTACAGGGCAATAAACTAAATGATTTTTTTAATTAATCTTTCAAGTAGTGCTTTTCTTCATAGAAAGACACCTGATCTTGATTGAAAGTTGCTGTGAAATCAACTCCTGTATATGGCAGTGTAATGTTCTGCTGTTGTTATCCTTCCTATAAAAACTTGCACCTTTACTTTTGAATTAAATTTATCTAACCTTCCTGCTCCTGGATCTGCTTATGGATTTGTTTGCTTAACCTATGGGCCTGCTATTGCAGAACCGTTCATTGTGTAGGAGCACAGAGGCAGACGAAGGTCATGTCTTCCAACTTTGGCCTTGACTTTTTGAAGAGAAGCACATTCAGGTTTCTCAGCTCTTCTCTGATTTTTTTAATCAGAAGATCTACCTGGAGCAGTTCCAATTTATGAACCCAACTTGTGGGTGCCAAACTAAATAATTACTGTAGCTTAATACAGAAATTATACAACATCCTGACTGCTGCAATATATCTTTCCTCTGCTCTATGCTTCCTGTTTACATAACTACATTTGTATTAGTTCTTTTCACCAGGAGTATTTGGGAACTCCTGGATTCAAGAGCCAGCCTTTGTTATTCTGTTTCTGGATGTAAGACTTCGTATTTGACTGTATTCAAATGAACATTTTGTTGGCTTCCTACCACTTGTCAAGTGACCCAAATGGCTCTGGAGTACTTGCTTGTTCTCTTCACTGTTCATAATTTCAAACACTTGCGTATCATTTGCATACTTTTTTTTCATACAAAGTTGCATTTCATATCACAAAACACCAAAGGGCATATGACCAAATAAGTAACTCTGTTCTACGTGAAACTGTTGCTCAATAACTCCCCACTTAGAACGTATTATTAGCCAGTGTTAACATAGTAGGTATGTATCACTTTGAGTTTGCCTTGTTCTGTACTTTTAAATTCCGTGCAACACCATCCCCAACTGCATGGTCCATGGGACCACCCAAAAAATTTTCCAGGATGAATTACAGTCATGGTTCCAATTACACCTTCAATACCACAGTACTCAAATCCTCATCATTTGCTCTCTCTGCATATGCATTTCACTGTGCAGAATGAGTGGAAGAAACACGCACAAATTGTGACAGCAAATGTGTTGTTATTTAGATTACAGTTAGCTCTTTCAAGGAGAAGAAAGTCTCGATTCCTACTCTTTGTTCTCAAGTCTGTTTCTGTTTGGGCTTTTTTTTTTTAAAGGCTCAGGGATAAAAGAACAAAACCAGAAACTACTCTTAAAAAGATAAGGGAAGACTGTACTGCCCTAGCACAGCTACTTCTGGGGAGGAGGAGCTGGACAGCAACCTCTGCACTTAGTCACCTAAGGTTTATCTGAGCTCTGTTCTGGAACATACTGTATCTTAGCATATTACGTGAAAACTACTAATTGCTCCTCCCGATAAAATCAGAGATGATCATGTCAAATAAACTGTATTGGCTAGCATTAATTATATTGCACCATTTTTAATTCCTGGTTAACCAAGTTCTTGGTCAGCCTTTTCAAGATTTTATCTCAGGTTAGAGTCAGACTGTTAAGTCTAGAATAAGCAGCTCATTCCTGCCCAAGACAATATTAAACTTCTTCCACGTATATCTGGATTGTCCACATGTGACAAGTTCGGGGGTAGTTTTGGAATAACACAGAAACAGAACTCTGCAGAAAATCCCATGAAGTTATGGCCAGAAGTTGGCAAACTAACCCTGCATGCCTAATGGCTCTGCTGTTTCATGGCCTGCTGAGCCAGGAAAGGCAAGTGTTTCAGCGTCGGCTCAGGATATCAAAGCACAGAGACTTGTTCTGGGATTTTGTTTGGTTAAAAAAAAAAGAAAGGCAGCAAAATACATTCCTCATTTTCTGTATCATTAATTGCTAAGTTAACTTTCTCCATGGGTTGCTTTGCTGCTTCTTTTCTTACAATCACAAGCTTCCAATTATAGATCTGTCTTTCCCCCCACACCCTTGGTTTGTTACACACCATTTCCAAACTGACTTAATTCTCTCTATAATATTAAAACTTTTAAACCATCACTTTCCTCTGTGGGGTGTTGGTTTGTTGTTGTGGGGTTTTTTTAAGCCATTCTTTTTCAAAACATGTGGCTTGTCATTTGCATATTTCACCCTTTCTGCAGTGTAAAATACATAAATATAAAGCTAGGTAAACATAAATTTGTGTAGATAGGGAGGAGGGAAAGAAATAGTACCCAACTGGTTCAGACTTGATCATGCCTTGAAACTTGCAGCACTTTCAGTTGTGTGTTTCATCTTTCTTTATTTCACACAGTGCAGTGTAATGCCTTTTATTCAGAGCAGGATGCAAAATGTCTTCTGCAAGGAAGTTGCCATCTCTGCATTTAGAATACTCAAAGTTACAGTACAACCAGAGGATGACTTAGTATGTACTCCTCAGCTTGAAATCTTCCACAATACCCTCCTCTCCTCTTGCTCATCTCTTGGAGGGTCAATCGTTCTCATCTGTAGTGTGACTTTAGCACATCTTCATCTTACACTCTGTCATAAACATTTAAAATCATTTCCCTGAGGGCTGTCTGAAAAATCACAGATAATTAATAACACCATTTCTGACAATGTCAGATGTCCTCAATACACTTAGGTCTGTTTCAGTTTTCCAACCATAAATTTACATATGAGGTGGAGGGATTTTTTGGTGGTGGTGGTGGTGGTTTGGGGGTTTGTGTTGTTTTGTCTGTTTTTCAAAGCTTACCTTAAGGAAGCAAACGTTCCTCAGAGTAGATTTTGGGGTAAAACATTATTACATTTTCACTCATATTTTTCACCCAAAATATTCACTGAATTTGCAGTACTGCTTAGCACACTACTTTCCGGTTCCCTTACAGCAAGAGATGAATCTTAAAAGTCTCTCTTCACCAAGGAACTGAAAAGAATGGCACAAAAGTCTCTGATGGATTTTTTTTTTTTTTTACTATCTCCCATAGCTTCCCCACCTAAAGTACTATCAGTCATTAAGGTTTTCTTAAATCTCATCAAGTGCCTTTTGATCTTTGGATTGTTTTGTGTTACACAAGTTGTTCACTTTTCTAGCACAGGAAAAAGCCTAATCAGTGACTGTATACATAGTTGGTTTCCCCCCACCCCCTTCTTTGCTATGTATTTATAACCTGGATCAGATGTCCACACTGGAAACAGCACTCTAAAAAGTCCACAGTGATTTCACAAGAGACGCCTTAACTTGATCCTTGGCTCATTTCCATCTAGCTGCCTTTTGGGGAAGAAAGTTCACTTCCTTCACCACCCTTCATTTTATGGGAATGGAAAGTGAACCAAAGGGAAACAGGAAGATTCCAACCACAACACAAAGGAAAAAGAAAAAACTCATCTCCAAATGAGAAGCAGAGATTGGTGAAATTGAGGACTACTTCAGGGGGTTTTCTGCGGCACAAGTTAATCACAGCTGTACTCAAATTAGTGCAATTACAGAATTACCATCTGCATACCAACATGCAGGGCACAAGAACTCCATCACTGCTCAAAACTGAAGACAAGCATCACTAAAGCCCTCCAAAATAATTTTACTTTGTTTTTAAAGAATCATTGAATCCCTACATTTTGTCAGCATCTTCTATGGAACATGGTCAGAACTGCGTAAAAATACAGATGGTTTGATTTGCTGATGGCATCAGTTAAGAACAAAAATGCTTTGACTTGTAATGGCTGGCACCCTGCACCACCGCTCACCAACTCCAGTGTATCTTACCCACCCTAGCCTGTTTCCATCATTACTCATGTACTAAAGATCTGCCATGCATAAAAAAAAAAAAAAAGGTGTTATTAAATTAGCAATCTAACCTAAAAAAAAAAAACAAACCACAAAACCATTAAATTTTATTTTCCTTATTAATAAACTGAATAAAACCGCAAAGCAGGACAATGGAATAATCTCGGTCCACAGAGATACAAACAGCAGAAGCCAGGCTGATCCCTTTCATTAAAGAGGGAGGAGAAACAAGGAAAAATGAAGCTATGCTCTCAAAGGAGAAAAAGACTAATTTGAGAAAGATGTTTTATTATAGAAGTAAGACTTTTTATACATTTTCAATTTTTTTGAGAATTTAACAGAACTTTAACTAAAACCAATAAATATCAGATTATCACATTTGCAACTTGACTGATGTAAAGAATGCCTTAAATGAAAACCCTTCCAAGGCAGTGACAACGTTAGAAACAGATATCAGATAGTTCTAAGATTTGCCAAAGAGGCTTCATCTCATCACGCAACAAACGAGTTTCTGAGTTAACAGAAAAGACAACACATTCACAGGCAAAGAAAATTCCATTTCTTCCCGATTATCTAAACAAACAGATAACATTACAAATATGAAGCAGTAGTCTTATGGGAAAAAGCAAACAAACTCCTCATTAAAAAATGTCCTTTGCTAAGCACTTCTACATACACTGGAAAAGTGACCAGTCTACTGTTGCTATTACACAACCCTTATATACATATACACATGTTGATTTTCATATACAGTGAGGAGTGATAAGACACAATCAATGATCTAATTAGCATCAAGACTCAAGTCTTATACAATTTCCCAGATAGAAAAAATCAAGACATCATGTCACTCTACAAAACAAAAGGATACAAAAGATTTAGATGAGCCTAGCTTCCTATACCAACTCTGACTGTGATGGTGGACTGACTCTTCCCAGAAAGCTGAAGCATCTTTGCCCTGTAATTGCACCTGAATATTCTTTCCCCACTATTGTAAATGGAAAGAAAAGCTCTCTGGCTCAGACACCTGGACACACACTACTTGAAAAGTCTTATTAGCACAAAAAAATAAACACATTTACATGGAGGATTACACCCCAAATAAGACACACCTACAGAACGCCTTTGAAAGAGCCTACGAAGTAACATTAACAAATAAATGAATTTGCAAGCCTGTTCTGAATCAACTTTTGTTCTGAAGCAACTTTAGTCCAGCATCTCAGACTAGGCTTTGACTTTATTAGTGACAATGTCATGAACCTCTGAAATCTAAATTTATCAGTAAATTCAACATGAAAACAACAAATTGCTGACTTCAAACAGCCACCTTGTTTAATGCAGATTGCTGAAGGTAAAGCTAATTATAAAATAGTATGTGCTTGCTAAACAGTCATTCAACAAACACTATGACTAACAAATCTTACTTTCCTACATGTTTGTGCCATGAGGCTGACCGACTTTGTAAAGCTCTTCCCATGCTCAAGATATTTATGAAATCACCCTAACTTATGCCAGCTCCTTCAAGTCTCACTTTTTATTCTTCAGTGAAGGTACTAATAAAGACTCTCTCCTTTACTTGACCTTCTGTTTTTATAAATGTCTTTGAGACATTTATTCCTCCTCCCTTCAAGATATTTGCCAATATATATTAAAAGGGCTAATAATTCATACCTAACAAGTGATGAAACCCTAAGACAGGCAGATAGCTTAATCATAACCATTCCTTTTAAAGCAAAACAACTTGAATCACTGAACTTTTGAGTTTTATATGGTCATTATTAATCCTTCCTAGGAGAAAGGTATCTTGGTACATATGCAAAGCATGGCAACTTCCGTCACATTTGTGTTGTACTACCTGCAACTCAAAAGCTGATGAGAACAGAGAAATTGCACTGAATCAGGAAAGCCTGAAATTCTGGAAGTGCCCAGTTGAGGTTCTGCCTTGCCTGGAAATTAAGAGTGATGTTGGAACTGTTACCTATTTTGACCTAATTAACTCCTTACTAAAACTCTAGTGAAGACAAAGCAATTGTTCTTCTAAAAGGGCTAAACTTCACAAGTTAATGCTTAAGCTTCCCCCTAGGCTTTAACTCCATTACCTAGAGGTGTTAATTAGATTGAGCTAGGTAAATCAATCAGGATCACACCTTTAAAGCCTGGACTAGACAAGGCCTAACCCTCATATATATGGAGTGAATAGATTTATTAGCATGCTTATTAGCATAACTGCCTAGAAAATATCCCACTGGGCTTGTAAGCATCAACGCCTATAAGGTGCAAGAATATAAACAGATTAAAGGTTTATTGCAACAAAAAGAACTGATGACACTTACCTTGGGCTAAGTGAACACATACCAGTTAAACTCAACATACACTTTTCCTGTAATTGGACACAAGCTACCATCTTTCAGTGTTACTTCAATGATAAAGCTCTAGCAGTAATATCTCTAAATGACACCTTCAGCAAGGTTTTACCTGGTACTGGGTTTGGCTTCTGAACTCAATGGTAACTCCAAACACAGTCCTGGTGTATGGAATCACATCCATAGCACTGCGTATTCGTTGCAAGATCAGCTATATTTTTACTGAGGGATAATCTATTCTGTACACTTGACAAAAATAATGGCAAAGGGAATACATTTAAAAGGTTAAGAGTATGCACAGAAATCTGAGGTTTAACTGACAAAAACTTGCTTGCACTCTGAACAAGATTTCCCTTACTCCAGACTAAATAAGACTAAAGATTCTAACAGAGAAGAAAGAGCAGCTCATTACTTCCTGAACATTTTAGTAACATGTGAGTGAGTAGCTCTGGGGAGGGCAGAGTATAGGGGCCATGCAGGCAAAAACCTGTGTTTTCCTTTTACTGCAGCTTCAGGCGCAAAAATCCCAGAACAGCAGCATGTAAGAGCATCAAGTGCACAGACTACTTCAGAGATTATTACAAGAGGGATTTATCAGTTTAGTATTTCTATTTTTAAAAAAATATAGAACTGCAGATTACCTTCCACACCAGAAGTTCTTCAGCTTTTTGGAGCTGAGCAGTTTTATTTGAGGTTATCACACAACTGGGAAATCTTGCTGCAAAAACTTTGAGCAGATTAAAATGCTGTGGTTTTTCTAGAGCTATCTTGCTGGAAACAGTCCTCACATTCATAGCCCTCTGAAGACGTTAAGCATGTGCCAAGTCTCCTTTTTTAGGCTCATCTTCCATCTATCCCCCTTATAAGGACAAAGTTTTCCAAGTTTGAATCAATCCAAAGCCCTGATTATATATGAAAAATATCATGCTGAAAGCCTAATTACTATATAACTATTAACTTAGTCTTCCTTAACTTCTGCAAAAAAATATAGACTATTAAAAATATAAAAGCAAAATCCCAAGTTCCGTTTCTCTCAACCAGTACTACCTCCTTTCAGATTCTGAGCCCAGGACCAAGTGCAATAACCACTCTTCACAGAGCTTAAGAAGTGTATACTTTAATAGTTTTCTAATTTCTTTCCTTATCCAACACGTAGTCCAAATATAGGTTTTATAGAAGGAGATTTTTCAATGGACTGCAGTAAAATTACATCCTTACAGTTCTAAACTGATTGCTCTAAAATGTTACATATCTGGTAATTTTTCTTTAAATCTGCTTCACATTAAAAAGACACAGCAGTGTTCTAGCCAAAACCAGAGTATTTCTACAAACTGTCCGTCTCTTAGGTGAGTTAAGGCAAGATACCAATTGTACACATGTAACGCCTCACAAATTATGTAACCAGCAGCAGAATTCCAGTCTTATCAGAGATTTGGATGCTTTTCTGAAGACAATGTACTCAATTTTTCTTCCTACTGAATCTTTCTTGCCTTGGCAAGTCATGAAACTTTGGCTCCAGTCTCATTAATGCCTAGATTTGATCTGATAATATTTGAAAATAGCCAGATTTTCTAACATCGCCTATAACTTCACCATTCCTATTCATGAAGCAAAATAAAACAGGATAAAAAGTGGAAAATAAAAACATTTAAAAGGTATTGTATTCACCACCTTGTTCTATCTTTGCAGATTTAATATCACTTTAGAAAAAAAAAAAATAAGAGATGCTAACTATGCATATCTCATTCAGCTAACAAGAGTTACCTATTTGTAACTCTAAATTATAATCTGAAGCCTGGCAGATTTTGGGGTAGGGGCAAGGTTATCCGGTATTTTGGCTTAGTTTTTAACATATCGGTCTACAAAGTAAAACACAAACCAGAAACATCACTCTCTCACACACCCCACACACGCCCCCTCCCCAAAAAAAAACCCAAACAAAAAACAAGATCCAAAAAAAAAAAATTCCATTCTTGCCTACAGCTGAAATATCCAACCCTTATAACCTCTTCCTCTTCAATATGCACAAATTGTGGTTGTAGCTAAAAAATGCTTTAGTCAACTGAAAACAACAAAGCATTCCACCGCATTTTTAATTTGGCTGTATCTTTATGGCCAAACTTTGTTTGCAACCTTTACATGTCAACTGTTTCAAGCAGATGGGAAATCAACATGGCATTCAATAGAAGGCCAAAAAAAAAAACGTTTTAAGGCAATAAAATGAAGAAAGCATTACTCTACTGAATCACAGTTACGGTAGCGAGCACTTTCTAAAGATCATATCCAAGATAACTGAAAGACTTAAAACCTGAATAAACAATTACAGACTAGAAGGACAGGCATCTTGCCATTCTGCAGAACAATTAGGGATACTAATTTTTCCAATCCACTTTCAAAAATCCAACTGTCGTATTCTAACTCACCCACTTTTCTGGTTTTTATCTGTGATGAATTCACCCTTTCAACATTTATAGCCTTCTTGCCAAATAATAACTCTACTTAACTATTTAATGCACTCTTTTATATGCAAAGTGTTGTTATATATTTCATAGAAGAAAAAATTTGAGTTCGGATGTTGGGGGCGTCACTCCCTCTACAGATGAATGTAACTGGGAGAGCTATGAATCCTAGGATTTTTGCATCATTCAGGAAAGGTGAGGATACTAAAGTTCCAAAGTCTTTCTTATATTAAAAGTTTATTTGAAAGGTTATTTTACAACCACTATATCACTACATAATTCCTCAAACGTCACTGTTGCCTAGTAAGCCTGCAGAAAACAACAAAATTTTGCCATGTATGCCAAAAGCAGACAAGTACACATTTCTGGTCTGTTCTCAGTTCTTTGCAGGGTGATTCCCTGTCTCAAGGAAGGCCAGAGGGGACAGGCATGTTACAAGCAGATGCCATTGCTTATCGCTTCCCCTTAGTACATTCTCTTTTTATTTCAGTCTTCACAAAAACTAAAAATCATGAGGCTTTCTCAGTAAGTTAATCCTGCTACAACTAGATGAACTTTTCGTGTGAAGAAATAAGAAACATGCAAGAGGCACCCTATGGAACTGACTGTACACAAACCATAACAACAACAATCTGTTCAGGCATGCTTGAAACCCTACAGGTTTTGATCTCTCTGTTTACATTTTTAAACAAAAGGACATGGCTTAGAACATGGAAGTGCACAACAACTACTTAAGAGTCAACATGGGGAGGCAGGAGTTAAATTGCATCTATCATACAACCAACTACTGTGTCCTTGGATCAGATGAAATTCATTTCTGCAGAACTGAACTATCCATCTTGACCTCTATGATCATGGTTGAGGAGCTGGTCCTTAACAAAGCTAGATAAAACAGGTCAGTACACAATAAAGTTTCCAAGGCATGTGTAGAGAGACCAGAGGCTAAGGAGGAGACCAAGTTATGCTCTGAACCCAAGCAGCAACCCAAAGAAATCCTTCCACAGGGCCTGTATTTCCACAGACAACTTCTCCTTTGGACAGAGAATGAGTAAACCTAGGACCTTTCATAAACATCTACCGTACTACACAGGTATTTGATTTAAGAAGACATGTCAACATCACTTCAGTAAAATAATCCTGTTTTTCAGTAAACAGTCAAAATGAAATTTCTAAGACACACAAGGACTCTAATATTCCAGTTAATCACAAATCCAGAAACCTTTCTCGACTTCCCAAAGCCATTTTTGCCCCACCCACATCACTGAAAACTTAGGAAAATGAGCCAAATTGGCAAGAAAGTCTCACAGCCTCTTCTTGCTCACAGTAAGAGCATCTGAGCTAGGCATGCATCAACTGCCCTTTATGGCAAGCATTCTATTGTGTAAACATTTATGAATAATATCTTTGTATTTAAATTAAAAACTCAATTCAAAATACAAGGCTGCATACCACAAAGGTTGTTTTAATTAGTGTAATGAAATTAATTCATGTTAAATGTCAGCCCATTTAACCCAACCAGAACCTGTGTATCCAACAGATTTTGAATAAAAATGCCATCAGACCATATTAGTGACAGAAGCCATACCAAGCACCCTAGGAAATACAGAGAGGTCTTATTACAAAAAGATAGGTTTAGTTTTAGAAATAGTATTTGGCATGGGTAGGAGTGAATTAGCATTACAGCAAGTGAATAAATTCACCTGAAAAACAAAAACAACAGCCATGTATTATTAGCAATGCTACATACCAAGTTGTTCCAGCAAGACTGTGCCACTTAAGACAATCTTTTCATAATCCAGCCACACAGATCCCAGAGGCTCAACCCACATTTCCTGATTTCTATAACAAAGAGTGTCATTAGCTACCAGCATCATCAGGAATGCAGTACTACAGTAACCATACTTAAAGAAACCTTTCATCTAGTTTGAGAAAAACAACAGCACGGTGAGACTGGTATGACAAGTTAATCAACTTTTAAGCTATTAAAAATTAGCTTCAAACAAGACAGCTCAACTAGTAAGCAACGAGTCATACAAGTATAGAACCTGTGCTGAACTCAAGTTAATACCAGTATTAAATGTTCAGTTTAGTCTACTTATTCAGATTCTTGACTTCAGTTTAGTCTGCTTATTCTAATTCTCTACTTCCTTTTGTTTTCATTTGATTGATATATCAAGTAATGCATAATTTTGTATGATTTAGCTGCTAAACCAGTCTCAAATGACGTTTTCCTTGCTACAAAGCTCTACCATTGAATTTTTACATAGACATGGACTCAAAATTCATTTTACTAATAAACTGCTGCTCAAACAAATCTGTGCTGTTGGGCTGGGTTTTGACTTTTCTAGGTCTTATCTTGCTCTGCAAGTTGTGTTTAGCTGTTGATTTTAATAAAGCATTAAAATGTTTCTATACTTAGAGTCAGTTGAGTCTTACAACTCCTACTAATCTTATTTAATTCTTTACATTCCTGTATGTAATTTTGCTATGCCACAGCCAGTCTAGCTACAATGGGAGCCAAGGGCTCTGTATACAGACCCTCTGACTATGTCTTTTTTTATTGCATTCTCTGTCATCCTAACATGTTCTATTAAAACATTACCTCTGCTTATACTTTTACCTTAGCTTGTCCTTACATCGCCTTTTTCACAAGGTAGATACCTAGAACAACACGCACGGAAGAGGAACACACTGATATAAACAAATAAAGTCCCGTAAGCTCCTTGTGTGAAACACACAAAAATGGTACAGTATTAAAAAGAAAAATGGGAAAAATTAAAAATACAGCTGCTGGAGAATATTGTTCCTGCTTCACCTGACTGGATGCAATATCGGCTGGGGGATTCAAGAAACGTCTTCTAGAAACCCCACAGTTAAGTTGCCCGGAACATAACCTCCACTTCCTACACCACTCAGACGACTAACACTTCTCATTATGTACCCAGGCTGGCTTGTGGTACTGCCATCAATTTCTTTACAACACATGCACCAAGTTTCTAGAGATCGCAGGTTAAATAATAAAGAAAATCCTGTTGCAGTTATCTGTAATTTGTTCACATATATGTTGATGATATTGGCCGGGCTGGTGCAATAAAACCACTTGCTCTTCCACTGCATGATTGAGAAGCCCTGTGTTCAGTTCGGCCAAATAAAAGCATTGGAGGTGGTACTGCTGGCAAAGAACCTGATTTCCTTTACCTGCAATGTCTTCTCTATTTTGTTTACAAGTGGTGTTGATATGAATGGCTGCATCAGTAAAATCTGCAACCTTCAGGAAATTACCTTCTAAAACCCTTTTGTTTAAGTAGTTAAGATTGATTACAAACATTTATACCTCTGCTTGTTTAACTTCACAGAAATAGAAAGAAAATTACCTGAAAAATAATTTAAGTATTATTTTCAGAAATCCTGATTATTTTTATCGTTAATGCATTTTGAACTGAAAACTAGAAAGCTCCTCAGTCTTCAGTGACACTCTTCTCATTACCTTGCTTTCTTTTTCCCTTACCTGATTCTTCAGTCTCTGAACAGCAACTACACTTAGTCACTGAAGGTGTCTGCTAGAGGAGATTAAGACAGTTCCAGTCATACTCTGATTAAATCTACACACACCAAACAAATTAACTTTAATTACAAAGTTATCAAATGTATTTGCCTTTACAATTTTAATAAACTTTTTGGGTTCCAACATGGATACCTAGAGAAGCAACACATGAAAAACTGCAACAGGCCTGCCAGTTGCAAATTTTGACCCAACTGGCCCATGTCCATCATGGCTGAAAAAAAGAGAACGTCATACCAGATATCTGAGAAATGAAAATCAGGAGCAGGCAACTCAGACATCCTAAAGCTCCCGCTTTTAATATATGTCACAATTGTTCTCAAAGACCTTGTTTAGAATTAAAGCCTCGCTGTTCTGTGAGCTGCACAAACATAAGGTGACAGCCTCTCTCTTGCAAGGTTTACCAGGAAAGTAAATGGCACCCTGCAGGGGTTTCCTATTATTCTCAAGACTGTTGTTTGCAGGGTAGTGAGAATCTGGTTAGAATTTCTGTAGGTTTGGAAAATACTGTAATCTTCTAGTAATTCTTTGTCCAGCAGTTAAGTACATAATACATACATACTAGAATGAAGACATCTAACTACCAACAAATGCATCATGCCTAAAAGCTTCAGAAACCGTGATATTTGAACCCTGTAATTTCAAGACCTGCTTTTAAAAGACTGAAGTTTCTAGCAACTTCAGGACATTTGTCTGCCAAAGTTGAATTTGGCCCAGTGTGAGCCAGGCCACTGAGATGAAAATGACAGGCATACCCAAAAACATCAAATCATAGTATCTTTTCAATACAGTCTCAATGTCAAACAGCGACAATGAAAAAAAGGCATTATACAAAGACTTATTGAGGTCAATGGGATATTTCAAATAATACTGCTATGTACTTTCTAATGAGACTTGTAGTAACCCTTATATTCAACTGCCTAACTCCTTTCATCATAAAGGATCTTGAAACCTTTTCAAGCAGAAGTGCTTACACCTCAGTGGTTTACAGTATACCTTTGATATTCAGCAGAGGAAATCCCCATGGGCTATATAACTGTTTTCATTTTGTCTCATGCAATTCCTTTCACTTTTGGATGATGTATAAGCTGTTACATTCAAAATTTTTCTCCTCTCTTGCATTCCTGCAAATTTTTTGGCATCACACCACAGTCATAACCAGCAGTTATAAAGCTGGGCTCACTTCACCACCAAAGCAGCAACAGAATTGCCAGAATAATTTTAATTGGTCAGCAGAAAACTCTTTCCTCCTGCGTCTTCCCAATTTGCCTTCCAAAAGTCACTATGTAGATCAGAAGAACGCTTACCTCCAATCACGACACAGTGATCCTAAAAAAACAGATTCAGCACACAGCTACAGCAGGCAATATTTCACAAGGTGGTAACAAAGAGAATCATTTCTTTAAGTCCTGAACAAGGCAAAAGACTGCATGTCCAGTCATGACCAGAATTTTTCTTGCCCATCCATCCTACCGAAGACTGATGGCAGACAATTATGTAGTTCAGTTGAATACTGTAAAACATCAGCTCTGCTGTTCAAAATTACAACCTTATTATTTCCCAAAAATTAAGCCCAGGAATGTTCCTGCACAAGTTATCAGAGAACGTAATTTAGGTTACACACTCAAGACTTTGAAACATGGGAAATGGTAGCTTGAAAATCATCAGTGCTGTTTTGGATATTCTACAGTGTCATGCAAATACATTCTGATTGAGTTTTTTACTCATGTAATACCACTCTTTCATTATCACCTTTGCTGTGAAGAAAAACAATATACAAATGGCTGAAAAGGGCAAGTGAGTACAGCAAGCAAATACAAGCAGACAAGGACGCTCCCATTGTAGCAACTTCCAGATAAAGAACATACTCTCATTCAAAAACTCAATCCATTACCATAGGAAGATTTCTCCTGGTAATATGTTGTTTTTTCCCCAAGATGCCAAACACTTTTTTGGTATTAATGAGAAAAAGCAGCTTTGCTCTGGGGAACCTTGAACTCTGAATCCCCTTTCCCCCGGCCCTCCTGCTTCAGAACAGAGAAGCATAGAACAAAGGTTTATGCTACAAGACAGCACACATATGACAGTACCACCAGGATACAAACTACATTCTTCTGTCTCAAAAGGAAGGACATAGACTGCTTTGCCACACTTTGAATTAAGAATAAGACACAGCCTGCATCCACAGCTGATGATTTCAGATGACCCTTACTCAGGAAAGCTCAGAGCTGCAGCTGCTACCCAAACCAGAGAGATAATTTCAAAGGGGCCAATAGTCTGCAATTTTCTTCTTGTTGCTTTCAATTGCATGGAGTTATATCTGCCATCTAACCCTTAGCCCCAAACCAGGGAAACTGTTGACTGAGGTAGGAAAGGACCTCTTGAGGTCATCCAAGTCCAACCCCCTGCTCAAAGCAGGTCAGCTAGAGTGGGCTGCACATGTTCAAGTGCGTCTTGAATATTTCCAGGGATGGAGACTCCACAACCTTTCAGGGCAATGACCAAGTTGTACGCCGTTTTTCATATATGATGAGTCCATTCGAACACTGTGTTTGGGCATTCCTGCCTTGCTGCACTTTGGAACATGAAAGTTCATCCAACTCTTAGAATTATACATTCGTCAAAGACACTTGAAAGAAACCAGCTTTCCTGAGCACAGTCACCAGACTCTCCAAGCAAGATTTCTTCTCAACTCTACTTATATTCATATAATCTATCTACAGGCTAGAGCTCAGTGGCTCTGTATGGTTTCATTAAAACATTCAAAGTGTTCACACTTTTAAAAGAAAAACTGGTAACTGCTATCTGTCCTTCTATGCAATTCTAGAAGGGAGACAGACCTGATACAGTTCACAGTATGCACATTAATAAGAATAGCTGAACAAGACTTGAGTAGCTTGGTAGCTCACTTGTGGAATATCAAAGAAAATGAAGATCTTCCCACATGATATCCATGGTATCTCAACAAGAACTTCCAGAAAGATTGAGAAAGTCCTGGGTAAAGTAATGAGACATAGCCTTAGCAAACAAGATGCTGGAATCTTCGTAGACCTTTCAAAGATTTTGCTTCAGATGCAATTGACAAGAAGACAAGGAAAAAGACTTTATCATTTGCAAAGCAGACCAATTTAGTCCCGTGCTCCATCAGAACTTCTTATAAGAATATGAAAGGAAACCAGGAAGACTTCTCAAAGTAAAGAATCTTAAACAAAGATATTTCTTTAAGGGATGCCTAAGTGAAGGAAGAAATCTACCAAGATGAAAAGTAGGGCTTTTCTATTATGACAGAGACTTGAAATACATGGAGAAAAAAGAACCTTGGTGGAAGATTTCAGCCCTGCATCAGACATCAAGCAGTCCTGGTAGAAGAAAACATCTTCACCAAGAAGTACCAGTATGTCAACACTAACACTGCAGGAACAGTCATATTTTGACTCAACTCAAAGATGAAGGATTCAGTACTGACTCCCAAGATATGTAAACCTCCAGCCTTAACCTCGCAGAACTGATGTAACTTTGACACAGGAGGTGTCCCTGCTTAGAGAAACCCTCATGAAATCTCTTATTCCCTGTTTAGCCAACTCTGTGAAAGCAAATAATGTTGGGCCACACCTTTGAATCTTTGATCTTTCCTGCTTCAGGGAGGAGTAACCATCAGCCCAGACAGATGGATGAAGTGGGTCAGAGCATTTCTTCATGGTATGAAGTTTCTTTCAATCAATAGATCACCTGTCTTCTGGAGCCGGCTCTTGTAACCAGAACTTGTGACAGAGACAACTTCAAAGTAGGAGTCTGCTACTGAGACAGCAACTGCAAGTGACAGCAGCTCTTCATGAACTTTTCCATTAAGAGTCATCTTAGATAGGTATCACAGACTTCCCACAAAATCTCCATTGAGAGTTTAGAGAAGGGGAGTTGGGGGGAGTGGAATGCTAGAAAACAGGCCCCCTGAATGACTGTCATACAGCAAAAGGCATTTCAAAGACCAAATGCTTTGTTTTCAACTACCCTGCTTCTTTAGGTTTTCCCCAAGGCCACAAACAAGACAGGACCTGCTCACTCAGCTGATAATGAGATACAGAAATCAGGTGCAGTCAGAAAGCACCCTCCAGCACACACAACATCAAGCACCTCAGCAGCACACAACTTCTTCGCACAGCAAGACATATGGCCTGGGCAGCTCAAGAGACAGCAGTTGCTAGAAAAAAGGAGTCTGAGGGGCAAAACATACATATGGGCATTCTCAGGCTAAGCACCTACTGACTGCTGTCAAACACAGATGGTACCAAGAAACAAAAACAAACCCCAATGCCTCATATCTTGGTAAAAACCAAAGAGCTTAGCTAGAACTTCCCTAGCAAAAGTAACTCCTAACTCCCTTCAGGTAAAAAGGAGAGCACAGCTATGACAGAGGGACAGCTGATGCTGCTTCATCTGCTGTACCTTTATTGAAAGGCAAAGCACATGCACCCTGGGCAGCTGCACACATCTAGTATTCCGCATGTGCAGCTACCATGGGCAATCTGGGCACACACCCAGCGTGCAAGTTTTCAACTTAACAAGAGCACAATGAAATAATTACATAACAAGAAATGGCCTTTAAAAATCAAAGCCAAAAGCCACTAGACTCAAGAGGTCTGCTAATGTCACAGAAACAGCGCCAGTTACACTACAAAATCCCGGCTTTAATTCATTGCTGCTGTTTTCAAGTATTTATAGTCTTCTTGATGAAATACATGTAAGAAACTATCAACTAAAACCTGAAAGCTGTCAGTATAAAAGCAACTCAGACTTCTTTCAACCCCTTTTCAGCACAGGGGTTAGAACTAGATGATCTTTAAGGTCCATTCCAATCCAAACCATTCTATGATTCTACAAATTTAACCATATTAACTTTTTTTCAGTTGCTGTTTGCAATTCTACAATTGTACTTTGATAATATCCCAGTTGGTATGTCCCTAATAATCAGTTACAATAGCTAGGCTTGCTCAGATTCCTTAAAGGCTGAATATCAAGGAAAAAAAAATAGAGCAAGCTTAATTTCCAGCTCAGGAGATAGCCCTATTTAACAAAGCGTATGTACTCAGTTAAACATCATGTAAATGTTTCCTGAAAAAAAAAAAAAAAAAGGCATGTATGTAATCACGGTTCTCAAAATCAGGGCCACAAAAAGTCCTTATGTGGAAATTTATTTATCGTTGTTTTCAAATGATTCCACATGTACACTTACTCAAGTGTAAAAACTTAAATTTTTCAATACAGCAGATCAAACATGAAAAAAGCTGGGAAAAAATGCAGTAATAGTGGAAGATTTATCTAAGAAGAAAATCGTGATAGTCAGTGTTAAGATTTTTACAGTACTAACACCATTAAAATGAATGTTCATGTTGCGGCCAAAAGAATTACATTATAGGCCTACAAATAAATGTAAAAAGGCAGCAGTTTCCCAAATGGTGGTCCAAAAGGCCATGGTCAGCACATGGTCCTATTTAGAGTATTTTTCCTGTAAGTCTCTATTAGAAGCGCATGGAGGTCTTGAATATATTGACAGAGCAGAGCTTTTCCACTGCTAAAAATTTCTGGAAAACCCCAGCTCAGTTTAGGTTAAAAAAAGTATGTTTAAGAAGTCAACAGTTAACCTTTCCTTTCATACCTATTGAATACCCATTAGAGGTTCTATAGACACAGTACTTTAAGTCAAAACTAGTAATTATTTAATAGTGTTTCCAAACATGTTCAAGTTATTCTAGAAAATTGGTGTCTTTGGAGCCATATTCCTTATTTATAGTGTGAAATGCAGAGGCTGCTCATACTAATCAATTATATAACCCTTTTTTACACCTGAAAAGCAAATACAAATTCTCCACGTTTTTCAAGACCTGAAGGCCCTCTTATTAATTAGCCTTATAAGCCAATTAAAAGATATTTTTTAAGCATCAATCAGACAATGTTTTGTTTAAATAACTGCTAAGGAAATAGCATTCTATTCAATATTTAAATTTATAGTTTCAGTGACCCACTGGAATTTTACAGCAGTATTTACTATCCTTGGCAAGCAAATCACAAGCATTTTATTCCTTAAGTAGAGTTAAACTCTATACCAAAGTGAGCATATAAAGCAAGATTTGCGAGAAACAGACTGGCTTTCATCTACCTAGAATTAAATATGACACACAAGTGCAGGAACTAAGTGGCAAGTTATCATTCACTTGAGCTAAGCCCATGCACAGGAGCAGTTTCTGCCCACTGCAGAAATTGAGGAAATCTCAACTTAAAATCTGCACCATAACATGTATTTTTGCACTATGCTGGCACAACAGTCTTTCAGGTTGACATAACGCTCATGTGAATGTGGCATGGATCTATATACACTCCAGTGTGCAGTGGACCACAACATTATGCATGGCTGATAAATAAACCCATGTTAAAGGGTCCATCTTCAGAAACAGCAAAACAAAAATACCTCAAATACAAAATGCTCCACTAGTATTTCACATTAGGAACCTATCAATAGTGAAGGTGAACTCAAGGTAAGCTTGTTACAAAGATACAGAGCTGTAAGGAGAGGAAAGGATGCTGTTTGTTCAGTCGCACCCACCTCCAGATGTGATTAAGGGACTTCAGATTGCTAAGAATTTCACTATTATTATTGTTATTAAACTTACTATGGCCTCATAATAACTACATTCTGGCAATAATAATAATTCTTCAGAATTGAGCTTCTCGTCTTCTTGATACCTACTAAGTTTACTTTTTACTTTGTCCACCTGATAAAAAGCCAACCCACTTTGCCAAAACACACAAATAAGATTGGCAGTAAGTAGGTATGTGTCTTCCAGACTGTATTTTCTACAGAATAGTCAGATTTACATTGTACTGTAAAAAGCCTGATTTTCTTTCTTAACTCGGCTGTATTGTAACCTAACATTTTTTGCTGTTTATAACTTGATTGGCATTATGTAGTCTTACGACATACAAAATGCTGCTGCATATCACCATGTACCAACCTTTGCACACATGCATAGTCTACTCAAAACCAAAGCCACAAAACAGGAATAAAGCTGTGTTTTTTCCTAACAAGTTTCAGAAAGTATTTATTCAAGGTTAAAAAATTATTTTCTTCCTGTAATGGCAACTTTTTCAAAGTCAGTTAAAACGTTTGCTGTCATCATCTCTACAGGTTGCTAAACACTTTCAGGGTACAAAGTCAAAAGTTCTGTGGAATGCTGCTCTGTGCACTCTGCCACTGCCAACACAGCTTCCCTAGGTAACGCATGCACCATACAAACACCAGCTATAACTGCAGAGTTACAGGTCTGCACTTTGAAGTTTTGTTAACAGAACACACAGTAGGTTCCACTTCACCATGCAAAGCATCTTCTTCTGGGTTTCCTACAACCACAGCACGTGCTAAGTCAGTGCATCCCTTCAGTGCAGCCAAGGTGGTTTAAAAGACAATCTGGGATGTCAAGAACTCACAGAATTTTCAGAATGTAATGGAAAAGAGAACGGCGTTTTTCTGCTCTGTGATACGGTGAAGAGGCATGTCAGCAGTCCCTCAGTTTCAGTATTCTAAAGTCTTTTCAAAAAAATAGAAAGAAATTTTTTTCTTTTCCCCAAAAAAATATTCTTCCAAGTAGTATTATTCTACATGAACATTGTGTTTCCACTGATTTATCCTATTAGTAAACAAATATATATGGTAGCATATTTATTTCTATTGCTTGGCACACACATGCAATAAATCTCAATTCTTGAAGCAAGTCTCCTTGTTAAGAAGGATTTCAAATAACAGCTGGAAACATTCGGGTTTGTCTTCTGTGTTAAAAAGTTGATGCAACATATGTTAAAACTTAAAATGACTGAGAGTACTGGCTGAGCATTCCTGCAAAACTCAAATTGTGCTTCATAACATTCAGAAAAGCCCAAAATGGGAGAACAAGCAGCCTCCTGACAAATGAGCCCTCTTCCAGGGCAACATATCCCATGTCTGACAAACTGCAATGTACACAAGGGAAACTGGCAAAGATTGCTTAACACCCTAAAGATCAATACCTTTGCACAAGCAGCATGACCTAGGAAACTAAGCATGTAAACGGAAGTCAGCAACTCTTCAGTTTAACGCTGCTGCAGAAACAACCATGTATCTTCCTGGTTTCTTAAATGAGAAAGATTGGTGCAGAGTTATAATTACAGAAGTGTTTCAAAGTTCTCTGAAGAAATATATATGTCCCAGTAAAGCATGGCAGTTTCTCAAGTAACAAACCATTGCTGCCTCCAGTTTTAGGAATTTTGGCAGTAAAAAAACAAAAACCAAAATTAATTAAAATTGGATACTGCATCTCTTTCAAAAAAGAAAGCATTTCTCTAGTCCTTTGATCAGCTCAGCAAAGAGAACACATCTCCAAAGGGTCATTCTTCCAAGAAAAAAAAAATCATTAATGAATACGCCAAAACAAATAAAAGCTCACACAAAATGACATTGCATGATAGGGGCATTAGAAATGTGAACAACTAAAGCAACAGCTCCAACTGTTAAACTTACCATTCATATTTAAAAGATGGCATGATTTTGTTTTCCTTCTGTAAAGCAACAACATAAAACATACTGAAGTCCTCTAAAAAGCTAACTACACAAAGCAAAATTTCAGTTACAAACCATTATCAGATTTTTTTCTTCTGGCTTATCTTAAAACAACTAATGAGAGATTTTTAGGAAGCACCGTGTACAAACATCATGAGAGAAGAACTATACAAACAAATTTTAAGAACATTTCTCCTCGCAGTCATTCATAATACAAAAAAACCCCACAGATAACTTTATATCAGGCCTAAAAATGTCTTGTGTATATACTGGAGGTGCCCTTGGAATTCATTAATTCTTCTAAATTCCTCATTAATTTTAAGAAGATTGAAAAAATCTCAATTGGCTGACAAGTTTAATTTTTTGTTTTCTAGTCATAGTACAATATCTTAGTGTCACAAAAATTCTAACTAATGCTTAAAAAAAAACCCCTCAAGTATAACCTTATATCAGTAGGTGTGCTCAAAATGGCACCAGAAACAAACACCATCACGCCCACAATTTACAATTAAAAGAAAATACTCTTCACATCTAGTTCACTGCTAAAAAGAATTGAACTGCTAGAGCAGACAGTTCTGCAGCAAAGCTGAGTACCATCCTGACCTCTCAGCTCTAGAAGCCACATTCATTAAGGTTTTCTACAGGAACATACAAAACCAATAATAATTAAGTAAAAAGAAGGGGTTAAAAGAATAAAACAGCAAGTATCCAAGGCTGCAGCCTTAAACCTAGTTTTAATGTGAAAGCAAGTTAAAATAGTTCTGAAGTATTTCTGACAGTAAGCACAAAATGTTAATCACACGATCAGCGGGAATATATACCTGGTTTGGCTGAGGTCTTTCCCTCTCAGTACTGTTGACTTCTGCCCAAGAGTTAATTAAAATAAGCTGGCCGTATCTATCAAAAGTACAAAAAATATGTAGCAACTGTAGCTTAAGCTGAAGACAGGTAAATTTGTATTGATTTACAGAAGTAGGTCTTCTTTTTAACCCTGCAAACAAATTAAATGTTCTAATCAGCAAGCAAAGGTAAATAATTTTCAAACCTGCATGTACCCAAACACACAAATGGAAAGAAAGGAGATGCAGCAAAACCTGTTCCGACATGCTGTACATTAGAAATCTGACTCTCATATTTCATAGGAGCCAAACTAAAAGATGCAATGAAAAGCAGGTTAAGAACAACGTAGAACAAAAACCATACAAAGCTTCCACACATCATGGTATTGAGGAAACACATTAAAACACATTTTTGTAGTTTAAAAAGGTCAAAAAGAAAATCCCCAGAGGATTCATTCTTAATTCCGTCTTTGAACACACACACACACACACAAGCCCTTCACATGCATCCTTGGATTTTAAATTAAACATACCTTCCCCTAAAGATCATGAAATTGGCAGTATCAGACACAAATGTTTGGCTAAAGCAAGATAACTAAACCAAACATCCATAATTTAGCAGAAAAGTTAAAATGTTAGAAAATAAATGGACTCACAAATAGTAATAGTTTACCACAAGGATTTGAATTTTATATATGGCATTCTTCTGAAATTACAGAGCTGAAGAGCATAATGAAAAATTCCAACAAGAAGTAATTTCGAATGCAACCAAATGCACAGAAAAACTGCTTGTCCTTTTGTGTACAGCCCATTCAAAGCTGGCTTTGCAATCGCAGCTATTTGTAGGATGACAGGTAATTACTTACGCACAAGTTTCAGAAGCAAAGATGGACATAACATACAGTTAAGACTGGTGAATGAAAGCTGAAGCCTGTGCTGATGCTCTCCAAAGCGTTCCCTATGTGGAAAGCTACTTTCACAAGAATTCCCACTAATTTACAACAGTGGAGGAATCATCCGCAACAGCTGGGCTGAGATTTTACTCTGCTGTTGGTTATATTACATTCCTAGCGACAAAACTTGTTGACATTAAGGTTGGTTAGTAGAACTGGCACTGGGATAAAAACAATCCTGCATATCCTTCTAACGTTTTTTCACTACTGACAGCACTTGAATGACCCAAGAACTTTGTTTAGAAGTTTAAGACAAATTTCATAAAATGCGATCAAAGAAAGAAGTCTTATACTCTGCTTTACGGAAAGCTGATGTTTTATTTGCTTTTCATTGGCATAAGCCAGTGGTACTTTGACACTGCTTTTGAAGTCGTCTACCCATTTCTCCTTTACTTTCCAGTTCCTAGAAAATGTATAAATGCCAGGCCCAAATGTTTCAGAATTCGTTTTACCCGAAGGCCATTCCTTAACGGGACGAGCTCACACATGTGGCTAACTGCTATATTAAGGAACAGGATTAGTATCTGAAAACTGATCAACATCTACATCACCACTGAATGGAATAACTGAAATTACTGCATCATCATTCATTGGTAGGCCCACAATCAACTCCAAGCATCGCTCACGTGGTATATGAGAACAAAAATGAGGCTTTACAAACTCAGTTGTTTTCCTAACAGGGTTGTCACTGTTGCAAGACGTGACCTGGAAAGCTTATGAGGTGCAACTGAGTACTTACTCAGCTGGAAGTAATAGAGTGATACTTTCACAAGAGCCTTTAAAAACCAAGTGTGCAAGTGATGTAACACCATAAGATAGAAAAAGGACAGGAAAACAATGTGTAAAGCAGAGGAATTAAACACATTTATGTGAAAAGTAAAACTGTTACTCTGAAGGATTTTTCTCATTTCTCATTTTTTCTTTTTCTCACTTTTGCGTGGTAATAACAGTGCATATTTTAGTAACATCCATTTGTGTATTACACTTGGGGACAGCTAAACACTCATTTAATTTGTAGAACAGCACCAGAAGCAATAGCCCTATCTTTCCACTTCTGTCAGAGTTTATGACACTTTATTTACTTGGTTATTTGAACCACGAGAGGCTGGACTTTTAACTTCTACAAACCAAATCTCGAGACATACGGAATGCATATAAACACTTAATTCACATAATTATGTTGAAACAAGGCCATACATGTCCATACTAAAACAAACACAGACATTCGTGACTACTGAAATCACCATTTTAGCTCTCAACTTAGGATATCTGGGAGCAGAAACCTTAGGATATACTCACACATGAAAAATAAAGAGTATGTGTTAATTTAGATTTTCCTGGCTATTACTGATGTAAACAGTGCAACACAAATTTATGTACTTTGAGATCGCAATATGTTAACATAAAACATGTTCTTAAAGGATGGTTATAAAAATATCCATCATAGTATTTGTAGTCAAATATACAAATTAATATATTTACAACTGAGCTAACATGCCATAACAGTTTCTTTGCCAAAAACATTCCTCACTTGAGTAGAATAAACAAGTATCTTAAGTTTTTAAAGCTTTCTGCTGTTCAAATGTCTCATTTTATTTCCCTTCCACATCCACTTGCTTCTTTGCATTTATCTCCATGATTACGTTATATTAAAATGCACACAAGTTCTGCGTTTGGTAAATGGGAGATGAGAGATTTTTTCATAAAACCAGAATTCTGAATGGTGTTCAAATGCATGCAGATAATATTACTGGTTTTGTAATGCTGGCATAAATTAGGTCCTATTCATTTTTATGGTTTCTGTTACGAAAGGGAAACAAAGAATGAGAGCGCTCCATTTGGTTTCTTTAATGCAGAAAAATGAAAAGTATCAGAAGTACAATTCAAAGTGATGCTCATTTGAAAGCTGAGGAAAAATATTTGCAAAAAAGAGAAGTGTTAACATTTCAAGCTATTATTTGAAAGCTCTTAAGGGAGAAGTTGGGAGAGGGAAGGAGAGGATTACAGCAATGATGTTACAAACATAGTCTTATAAAGTATAGTGGAGCAAAACAAGTGCAAGTGGGGTGTAGGACATTATGTAAAAGGAAATATATAAATGAGTCAACAATTACATTTATTTTTTTAAAAATACCCATGAAATTTTGTTTCATCATCTAAAGCAGACTGTAGTGGATTCCCTCATCATTTTAATGCTGTAACCATGGGTCTTTTTCCCACCATTTTGTTTTCTCCAGAATTAAATCTCATTTGGAAGAAGATCGTAAACTTGACAAGGCAAAAGCGATGGCACCTGATTTCTGTTCCTTTCCATGCATCTTGTCGACACAAGGAAGTGAGAAGGGGGCACCGCTGACACTGCAGACTGCTCAATATTGGACAAGCAGCACTGTGATTTTCTAAAAGACAGCATTCATCAAAAACCACTAACTTATCAAAACCAGTTCCTATGCAAGAACATTCCAGTTTGAAGAGAGTCTTGTTGAGTAGCAGCCAGGATGAACCTGAGTGAAGGTGAGAGTATCACCCTGAGACAACCCACTGAACTTAGTACTTACTACAGATGTTTAAAACCCTAAGTTGAATTGGACAAGTTGGCAATTTTACAACTGGAGTCCCTGTCACCACAGGAAAAAAGCATAGCACTGGCTATTTGTTACTTCAGAATCCCTTCCAAGCAGCCTGTGAAAAACTTCTGAAACCATAATCTCATCCTTACATGTAATAAGTATATATCAAATGTCTCGCGATATGTGAGAAAAGGAAAATAAAAATCTGGCTTAACCCTGCTTCACTTCTGACACTTGCTAAAGTTTTAAACCGTGTTTCTTACCTTTCACTCCCACTTCCGAAGATACTCCCGTGAATAGGAGCTGACAGCTGGCGTGAGTGTACAACAGGAGCTATGGGACCATCAAAGGACTCTGTTTTTTAGTTCCTCCTTGGGAGACACTTCCCAGATGCATTAGGAAACCAAGTGGCAGAAGGGCCAAACCCAAGAGACAACTCAAGCTTCAGGAGTATTTCACTTGTTTGTCAAGGATTCAGAGACTGGCATAAAGTAACATATATCATGAGAAACTAGCTGAGTCAGTGCAAAAACTTAAATTATACACTTGATTATGGATAACAGGACTCTGCTCTTTAAAGCACCATTACAAGAGTTTCCCAAGAGCTATCACAAGGCAATGAAAGAAAAATAGAGCATTAAGCTCCTCAGGTGGTCAAAAGCTTCTCTGTTAGAATAGCATGCTTTCAACTCCTTTCTATAAAGCCTAAAGATTGGTTGAACATTTTTAGGTCATGTTTTTGGTAAGCTTTTACTTTATGCACAGCAATTTAAATTACAAGTACATTTTGTGGTAAAATTTTAATCTACTGAAACATAAATGTGCATAATAGAAAGACAAGCTTCATCTGCAAAAAAATATTAAAGCTGCCAATATAAAATGCAGACATGAAAAATTAAGCCCATAAAAATATATAATGAAAGACATCTGGCACAAATGTCAGTTTTTGCATGCTTGTTTTGTCAGCTGTCAAATCGTGGTAAAACACGATGGTAAAAGGCACACTGACAGCAACATTCTGATATTTCAGAGAACAATCATAAAATACATGCAGCTATAAGAAAATATCTGCATTGCTACCAAAGTAACTGAACAGGGCTGGTGGTCTTCAGAGAAGCTAGTAATGCTTAATGCTTCTGATTCTCAAATGGGAGCCTGCGCAGGACAGGTCCCAAATCATTTCTTTCCCACATAAAGTGAAAAGTTACCTGGATTTCTGAGCAATTGCACATGCAGTCCTTTATAGAGTTATTGTAGTTAAATACTGTCCCAATACAGCAAATTACATAGGATCAAGAAATGCTATTCATTATTTGCTTACTCTTGTCAATAAAGAAAGTCTTAAAATATATGTAAGAGGGGGGAAAAAAATGTCCAATAATTTCCTGCTTAATTTCATCTAAAAGAAATCAATTATTTTGCTATGTTTTACCAATTTAAAAAGCCAGTTTTTCCTCCATGTAAAACACAAGTTCCAGATACAGTTTGCACTTGTACATATGAAGCACCAAAACCTGAAACACTTCATGATGTGGTCCTGTTATTGACCTCCCATGATCCACCCAGACCAACAAGAAGGAGTTAGAAGGAAAACTAAAACATTATATTGATATAGGTTTTGAATTAAACACATTTCTTTACCAAGCAGTAACTGAGCAGTAATACCATGGGACAAAAAAAAAACTAATTGTCTGAGATGATGATACGTACCTGAAGATTTTATATAGCATTATAGTCATCATCTCCTGGAAACCAAGGGAGCAGTAGTAATAAGAGTTAGTCATAAAGACTGCAACCTAGTTTCCTGTTAAATATGTAATCATGCTGCAACAAAAACACATTACTTTTAAATAACCATTCCTTAAAAAGCATGCCTGAATTTTTTTCTGCTGTAGTCAGGAAGCTAAATCAGGCTCGCATTTATTCACTTACCAGGCACATTGTGCCATTTTACTTTTAATGCTGAGGAAGATGAATGAAGAAAGTTTTTACTGGAAAGAAAGTTTATTTCCTATTCGATTGGCATTTGTTTGTTGCCTTTTGTTTCTTCCTTTGTAAAGTTGATTGCTTCCTTGATGTTATGAAGAAGAAAAGTTTTAGCCTTTCTTATACTAACTCTGCAGTGAGAAAGATAGGAGAAGACAGATGAAACAAAAAGGATGAAACTAAGACTCCTGGCTAGCAGAGACACTGCAGCAGGCACTGGACATGGCGGGTCCTGGTGGCAGCTAGATGGGCTTCTGTGGGGAAACCCCAGTATGAAAAATTTACTAGGTGTCATTTTTGCAAGATAAACTGAAGCAAAGCCATCCAACCATCACGGAGTTTAGAACTAAAGAAACCTAGGTTAAAGCCGGCTTGCAATCATGCTGAAGAGCCTCTTGGGCAAGTAAGAAGACCCTGTGTTTTCCTGAAGTACAGCAGGCCACACCGAAGGCATCAGACCTGATCAGCAGCATCTTCTACCTCACAGAAATCTCTGATGAACACAAAGGTGGACAGTTACAACTTGAGTTTGTGACATTTCTCTATACCATGTTACCATTCAGAGAACTTTGTCTTCAACCCTTTTATTGAGTAACACTTAGAATAGACTACCTGCATAAATATCACTGTTTTCACTCATGCAAATAGGAATGAAGCACATAAGAAAAAGTTCTTACAGTGGTTTATGTCTACAATCACTCGTGCCAAAAGATATATACATACATATATACCTCACTCTTTTCAGTGAGTTTTTGTTATCACCAAGACTATTAAAATGGAGCTTTTCACATGAGCAGTAGCTGAGTGAAATATCACTGCCATTTCAAATGCTTTCTGTATAATATCAGATACTGCCAAGATACTTAATCAGATTGATTATCTGAGGCTGAAACAAACAACTTGCAGCACTGACAGGCAAAATCATTATATTTGACATGAGGAAGGACAAATGAAGGCCTGCAGTGCGCCACCGCCAGAGAACACTGTAGATTTTCTTACTGCCTCTACCTTGAAAATCAACAGAGACTTATAAAAAATAATGGATGTTAAGATATAGCATTATGGCTAGCCCATAGATGAAAAACTAAGACTACAACTATCAGCAATAACTTTACATTAGTACAATGAAAGGATCTGTAAACTGCATATTCAACCTGAATTTCTTATGTAAGGCTTTTCACACTTTAAAGGAGTTCTAAATTTTAATTACTCATATATATCTCAGAATTATGTTAATATTGTACATTACTTCTAGCAATACATTTTGAAGCATATAATGTCTTGATACAACGTATCTAATGATTTTTAATATAAAAGTCTGAAGCCTCACAGTTTTTCCTGCATCAAGAAGTGTTTCAATCTCCAGATGACAAGCAGAAAGAGTAAAGCACGTGGAAATCCAGTTTGACAAACACGCCAACAACTCTGCACTTGACCGACTTTGTGCCCTCAGTCATTCATAATTTTGCTCTCCCACAATGATTTTCCAATGCCAAGTCAGGGTTGTCAACAGGTAAGTTCCTTCTTTCACTAACAGTGAAAAGTCATCTGCTTGGCCATGTATTTTCTTGCAACCTGTAGAAGAACAGTTTCTTTGGGACAGTGGAAGGAAACAGCAAACACACACTATCCCGCAAATACACATAGAATCATAATGTTTAGTCTCTCTCACAACCACGAGTTTAATTTCCTTTGAAAACCAGACTGAAAACAAGGAGGGTAGAGAATATGCATAAATACACAGCTATAGGGTACATTTATTCTCACACCTTTTTATCTCTCCTACTCACTTCTCAGTAATTTTTGGTCAGCCTTCCCTGTTTCACTGTACTGACCATCAAAGAGAAGCTCAGGAAACATTTTGGCATCCATGTAATTCTTGTAAAAACACCAGGAAGTATAATCCTCTCAAAACAAGGATCCTAGGGAACTAGGGAAGCAGTATTTTGGCTTTTTACCAACCATTTTACAGCAAAGGTAATTAGTAAGTTACATACCATTGTAAGCACACTAGCACAAATCCAGCTTTCCTCACCACTTGCTCTCTTCTAATGATGCCAAGATCGTGACAGGCTTACTTAGCATGGTTATTGTTTCTAATTTCAAACCCTTATACTTAATTAAGTTCCAGCTCTAGATGATCTATCTTAAACAGCCAAACAAACCAAAAATACTCCAAACCCCATTACTTCACCCTTTTTTCCCCTTCACTATAGCAACAATGCATGAGAAACACTTCAGGAGGATTTTGTTTGTGTTGAATGGCTAAGATTTGGTTAAGTGCATGTGATAAGCTACTTTTGAAATAAATTACACAGAATAACATACATTTCAGTAACAGAAAGTATCCAGATCCTAGTCAGTCTTTTCATATCAAGAGAGAATTACATATATCAGGAGCAAAAGCCTGCGACAGAAGTCATACAAAAAAAATAAAAGATGACTAATCGGTTGTGTTTCATGCATATTAGGTTCAGCCTTCCATCACCTGACAAACTGGAAGATCTGCCTCTCTCTCTTGTACAAAAACCTATTGCCTTTTTGCATGAAGAAGTATCTGACATTTGCAACTGCTTTTAAAGTTTTATATAATACATAATAACACATGTCCCTCCCTCCCCCATGGAATTCCAAGATTTCCATTCAAATGCAGAAAGAAGAGCTGAAAAGATTGGGACAGTGATCAGCATCTCAATACTCCTTTCAAGAACCAACAGGAAATGATAACTAATGAAAAATTCCAAATATTATTAATACAGGAAAATATGTCCAGCTTTGACAACCAACTCAGTCATGGAATAAACACTTCCATCTTCAGTAGCCACTAAAACAAACACTCTTTTACAGGCTTTGACAGAGAACAGAATTCATTTCCCCTTTACAGCTGTGCTGCTTCAAAGTCAGTTAAACATCAATGTGACAGCCTTACTTGTGAGAGCTCAGACATTTACTATATTATCTTAGCCGGACATGAGCAGAAAGCAGAGACTGTGAAGGCAAAGAAGCAGAGGGGAGAGAGGGAAATCAAGATTGTTTTTCTTAAACACCTTATGAAGTGTTCGTCTTAGTTGTTGCCAGAGAGTTATTTTTTCTTGTTCATTTATTCTGTATTTAAAGACCCGGCTAACACAAACTGCACAGCTCTGAAGGCAAAAAGTTCACTAGGATAGAGCTTGTTTGCCCAGATACTGCATGGTTACCAACTTCTCACTCTGCAATACAGAATGCTTCAACCAATGAAACTCAGTTGACTGAGCCATTATCGATGCTTACAAATTAAACTACTTTATTTGCAGCTAGCCACCACCCTACTGATTTTCTTATTAATATCTAGAAGACACACAGCTAAGGTTCTTACCCTAATTTCTGCAAAGAACTTTCCTGTACAATCCCTACCTCAAGACCACTGTGAAGCTAAATATATCTTAATTTCACACAGAGCAACAAGCACAGTGATAAGTACTTAATAGTAAGCAGGAAGGAATATTGGCCAGATGTCAAGCTGACCCTAACAATGTGTACAGGCCACTAAATTGAGTATCTTGAACAAGAAATAGTCACCAGATAACTGTAGCAGCCATTTGCAAAAAGCTGACAAGAGTATTTCCTGACATTCTGTAGAAAGCTGGCTGCTCACATGATGATGGCTCTGCTTACTTCCAGATGTTTAACTGCATTAAAGAAAACTAAAAATACATCAATCCATGCTCTTACTACTGGTTTCCCATGAAAGCAGTTGTTGCTGTCATTGGGGAAAATGACATGATCACAAAGATGTCTTATGAATTACCTACCCGAACTGCTAACGGAGGATTTGCTTAGTGCCAAGTTCTTTCATGGCAAATGACCGCTCAAAATCACAACTCAGAAAAAATTCCCTACAATACTGAAGAAGTTTTCCATTAGGATGTTGAAAATATTTATCACTTCTCTATGCATGCAAAAACCAAAAACAAAAACCAAAAACACCACCAAAAAAAACAAAAAAAACCAAACCAGAACCCCAAAAAAACCCCAAAAGCCAAAAAAAAAAAACAACTCTATCTCTTCCTTTATTCTTAGTGGTATCTTGTACAGAAATGCAGAAAATATATTTGGAATACAGCCCAAACCAACAACCTACTATTAATATATATATTATTAATATATATATATATATAAAACTAGCTATAAAAAAAACCAAAATACTGCCCCATGAAACAGCCTGCATAAAGTTTTTAAGTGCTACTCTTTATTTTATTTGAACCCCAGCTTTGGGCAGGCCAAGTTAAAATTCTAGAGAAAGCCTGATGATTTCTGGCCATATCATTTGGCAACACAGGTAAGTCTATATTCAGGAAATCTCCAGATCCTGGCTAGTAAGCGTTTGAGCTACCTTTCACCTACTGAAGGGTCACCCCAGGGTTAAGGAAAAGACAAATCAAGATGCACTTCACCTACCAACAATAAAATCACTCTTCTTCACACATGATAGCAGCCCTGATACAAAGATTTCTCTTGCACAGTAATATTCTGTACCTAAGGTTTCACTCTGGAAGCTGTCTGTGTGAACTCCCATACCCCATACTTCCCCAACTACTGAAGCTGGAGTCAGAAAAGACACTTCATTTCATATTCCCCCTCTAGGAAAAAGAAGAGAAGCAAATCAAGCATTCCCTATGAAAGCTTTTTTACCTCTGCATCTTGAATCACCCTCTTTCCAAATAGCTCAAACAAATAACCTTCAGGGAATACTAAAGAAGCTACCCAGTCAGACTCAGGGGATGAGCTGGCCTACAACTCTGCCAACTTGGGGAGATGGTGTGCTTAGTTGAAGTGTTTACTTGTTAAAACCTTAGTGTTTGGAGGGTTGAGGAGGTTTGGTGCTATTCTGCTGTACTCTTGCTTACTCCAGCACTACCATTTTTAGTAACCAGCAAATGGGTAGCTGTAGGACCTCTCCTATCACCAGAAAGCTATCCAGCTTGAAGTGGCAAAGCAGCCTAACTCACACATGCTAGTAATTCTTCAGATAGAGGCTTGCAAGCCCAGCCCTGCTTGCTCCTGCTGCAACCAGCACTTTGTTATATGCACTTTAATGCAGTAGCCAGAAGGGCTTTTTTGCCTTTGTAAACAAACCTCTGATGGAAATATTGTAAAATAAATCTGAATATTTTCTCTCTTTATAATCCTTACTGCACTATGTTATTTACATCCCTGTCAGCTCCTAGAAAGCACAGAAAAACTTCCATATCCTAAAAAATTTCCCTCCCCCACATGCGCACAAAACTGGTGATTATGTTGTTTTACCCAGTATTTCTTCCCAAAATCACAAGCCCTGAGACCTGGTTAAGACTTACATTTCCATACCTATTACCAGTTTCGAAAACATGACACAGCACATTGATATGCAAAAATTAAAATTTGGTTACAAATTGATATACATGGAACTGGAGAAGAATCAGCATATTTGTGTTCTTAAAGAAAAAAATTCTCAGAAGCAACAGTAGGTAAATTCTGCTAAATATGCAAGTCAAACCATGTACAACCACAGTTATTCAAATCAGAAATCTTGGGTGAAATACATGCACGTGGTACGTGACACACTGGCAGTGGAAAGTTCTGCAGGACAGGCTACGCTCAGAGTAGCGCTGGAAGTGGGCCCACAGCTCATTTCAAAACTGATGTCAAAAAGTCTTGTGAGATTTCTCAGCATATGCAGCGCACACTGCACAGCTTGTCTCCGTTCAATACTCCTGGAGAGACACTAAGTGCCATTAAAATGATGTATTATACTAAGCTTTTCATTGCATTAATTTATATGCTATGACATCATAAACTATAGATATTTAAAAATTCAATTTAATTTCTCTAAAGACAGAGAAATATGTAATCTGCTAAAATATGCCTGGGTATGTTATATGGCTTTTAAAGGTGAAAACATTATAACAGCAATACGCACAGCATATCCAACACAAAATGGTGAAAGTAACATGTTGGAGTGAATTCATCATTAACTGAAATCCTGCCCTTACACCACCCTTCTCCTTCAAGTTAATTAGTAACTGCCAAATACTCCCTTTATGTATGACGCAGCATAAAACACTTGAGTATTTGTATTTCAATACTTTGCAAATTATTTTTAAAGGTTTTGGCAGGATAAACCTTACATGCATAAACTTGCAAAATATTCAATCTGCTGTTTTGTCTACTTACAAAAAGCAGAACTTCTCCCTTTGGTTCCACAGTCACATGAATGTCATTTAATAATCTATTATGAAAAAAATTGCCGTGGTTTAACCAGGGCAAAAATAAAGATTCTTCTTGCTGGGGCACAAAACATTTATGTAAGTAAAATAAACACAAAAGAGAAACTTCTCCATGCATAAATAACACTGAAGGCAAAACAGATACCAAAACTTTAACCCCATGCTCCTCCTCCTCCCCCTCCAGGTAAAGCAGACATTTTTCCCTTATCCCTCTATTACATTAATCTCCAATTATACAGATGATGGAAAATAAAAGGATGGCAAAAAAATATGCAACTTTCAACCTCAAGGCAGATCCTAAAAATAAGCCCCATTCATATAATCTCTTAGTTATCAGGTGACAATCCTAATTTAAAACAACAAATTCTCCATTATAAGGTGATAGCTAGCACCTCTGGTAATTTAAAGACATCCCATTTTCCTTGAGGTTAACCAGACAGCAAATCAAATAATCCCACAGAGGATTCAGAGCAGGCTTGACCCATTACTGAAGTGTTAAATTAGAATTTCAAAGAGTAACTCCATAGTCACCCTTCACGGAGATAATTTTTAATTCTTCCTCTGTGAAATGTGAAGTTAAGTCAATACTCAATGTTTTACCTCATAATAAAAGCAGACAAAAATACTGCTAACTCAAAACAATCTAGGTTGATTCTTGTTTAATCAAATAGCAAAAGGCCATTGCTCCAACAGTTTAATAGGTGAGTTCTCTCTAGCATTTTCTATGATTTCAGAATTAATTCACAACCCAGATAAAAGCAGGCTTTTTGTTTACATTTGATGAAGTTAAATACATAAATATGTTTTTATTTATTTTCCCTACGCAATCCACAAACACCAGTGAATCGACATTCTGCACACGGAAAAAGTAACAAGGGTTGACCCCATTTTACAGCTAAGAAAGTGAGGGACATACAGTTCAAATGACTTGTTTAGTACACGTCTGGCAAACCTGGCACTGAAGAGTAAGATCCTGGTGCTCTAGCAGGACTAGCTCCATTCCTGTCATTACCCATTTAAGATCATTCCTGCAGGTATAACTACAGGGAAATTCCTATCACATGCTGGGGCGAACACTAACAGTCCCCAAATTCTACAAATGCTTCCTGCCACAGCTAAACTATCTGTTGATTAAACAAAAGTTGTCCAATATGTTTGATTTTCATAGCTGAACCTCAGCCAGCCTGAATAAATTGTTTCAACTGCCTGTTCCGCTTAAAAACAGCTGAAGCTTGGCACAGTAAGTACCACAGAGCCCATCACTGGCATGGCATAAATGTGGCTAATATTACCCAGCACCGTTAGCAAAGCAACAGGACAGAACTAAAAACTGACAATACAATCAGTACAAACTACAACATAGAAATAAACATATACAGAGGAAAAAAAAAAACCTACACATTTTCAACTATTAAAATATTAAATAAAAAATTATGTTGTTGCAGGTATGCACCCCACAGAAAACCATGCTGTAATAATTTATTCAGCTCCTCATGACATTGGCTGTGTGAGAGAATACCAGTTCCGTTTTACTGACTTCCTTCCCTGCTAGTGATAAGCAAAACAAGTTAAAAACCAGTAAAACAGTGTTGCCTTTACATACAGCTAATGCCAGAGAGAAATATTTTCAACTAGCAAAAAAAAAGGTTGACCCAATATTGGATTTTACATTTTCATCTTTCTTGTATTGCTAGTTAGCTCAACCTTTCAGCAAGAAACCCTCCTATTTCCCTTCTCAGAATCTTGTCTCTCTAAAAAAGTCCCTCCTCCCCTGAGTAAACAGCAGGATCGCAGTCTTCCTTTCTCAGCTTCTGCAACACAACTTGAGTAAAAATGACTTACACAAGTGTAACAGAACAGAGTACAGCTCATTATGAAAAAGTTACTGCTGTGCTCATACAACAGTATTTCCACACAATCAGAACAGTAAGAACAGTCCCCAAATCACATCAACAGCAAGAATTCATGGCATATGGCCCTTCCCACCCTAGCAGAAAATACCCACTAGCGGGTTTAAATTTGTAAAGGTTTATTTCTACCTTTGCCAGACATGTTAGATACAGATCACATTTTTACTTCTCATTTGCTCTGAGAGCTAATATGCCTCAATTTGATCTTTTCAGGGTTTTAAGAACTCACCAGTTTTAAATGGCAAAATACTTCACACTGACCTTATCAAAGGATTTGGGAAAAAAGACAGCATACACAGTGGCAACTGTGTGAAACTTTAAATTGTATTGTATCTCTGCAGTCAAATGTATCCATTTAATTATGGACAATGATACCTCTGATACAAGGAACAGAGCTGTGCCTATAATGGATTTTTCATTTCAGCCACTGAACAGGAAAAAACACATACATACTTTAAACTGTTTCAAGTTGTGCAAATACTCAATTCACTGGGAAAAAATGCCCTTGTTTCAGATAGTTTACTCTACTTTGACATGAAGTGAGCTACCTCAAAGCATTAAAAGCATCCATAAGGGGATTTAATTGCTAAATATATCTGTGAATGTATACCTTAGCTGTCTTTGCAGTCTGAGAAGACAACCTTATGTATAGGTAGCAGATAAACAAAAAAAATATAGCTTAAAAGTGGGCAAGTGAATAAATGCTGTCCTTTACTGCAGGGCACACACAACAGATAGGGCAATCATAGTGGTGTGTGGCATTTTGCCCTTCTGTAAGATGGGCATACACCCATTTCCATGTGCTGATGCCCATGTAGGCACAGGAAAGAGCTCCCCAGCCCTTGCAGTCATCCCAGGTGAAGCAGGTGATTTTAGGAGCCACTCTCCACCACAGCTGTAAAACGATGGCAACCAGCCCTGTCCCCAGCTTGGTGCAATGGGAAGAGGCAGGGCTGCCCTGGACCTGGGAGCAGCATGGTAAACTGGAGCTCACGAGGAGGAAAAACAGGCATCAGGAAGCAGACAAGCTGTCTGACCCATCTTGAGCTGACCCTCTGCCTGGGGCAACTGCCCAGTGAGAGCCCTCACCTTGCACACTCACAGCTACCCACTCTAAGCAGTACCCAATAGCTAGACCATTTCCCTGTGGTTATTGAGTGTTTCTGTGAATATAGCTTCAAAATCCAAAACTTTTCATTTCAGAATTTCCTAAGTGAGCTATTATAGCATTTCTGATTAGTAGGGAATTTTCCCCTCTTCCTCAACAATGCTCCTTATGAAATTCAAGCCATTCAACTAATTTATAGCTTCAAGCTAATCAAAAGTACATTTTCAATATGTAATTCCCCCTCAAAACAAAAAACACACAAATATGTCCAACTCATAAGAGTCTCACAACCATAGATCAAACTGCCCTGACCCAAAACATCCCCCCTCCTACATATGCTGCCTGGGGGCTGACTGATGGCAAAGATGGAGGAGAATGGACTATCCCAAAGCTTTATCAGATTGTATCAAAAGACCACAACACACAAAACACTTCTCCTGGAAGCTGGGGGCGGAAGGAAATAGCTCAGAAATTGAGTGATGAAGCAAATAAGAGGAAAACAAAGTAGGAGGCAACTTCGATAACTGTTACTGGAATCCAGCTCATCAGCAGCAGGCTGTTACTTTTTTGTTTTTTCCCTCTCTTTCATTTAAGAAGTGCTTACAGTACCTAAAACAGGACGAGAGCACCATATGCAGGTTCCATGCTAACATTCAGGATAAACACACGCTGTTGTGTACCAGATGTGCTATACACACAGTACATTTGACTAACCAACAAAAGTAGAAAATTAAAAGAACAAATCCATTTCACTGTTTAGGTTGCGGCACAAAGCCTGGGCTGTACAGTAGTGGTAGTAGTGTGTTCAGGGGGTGACAGTGATAGAATAGCATTTCATATAAAATGGCCCGATTTGAGGTAATTTCAGGGTTTTTTGCTTCTGTACATTTGTCTTGAGTAAGTTTTAAGTCTGGAACCATAGTGTTATACAACAGACTTGCATGTATTGATTCCTCAAATATTTCAGCATTGATTAACAGCTTAGAACTTGGACAATGACAGAAGAGTGAGCTCATGAGGAAGGGAAGACTAGAATCACTCAGGGACAAGGAATATTCTAAACATCAGTAGTCACGCATCAAACTTCACATATCATCAGCCACACATGAACCCTATTCCACTGCAGGATACATTCTGGAACTTACATACTGTAACTCCAGACAGAAGAAGTTTACATGAGTCTGTTCAGCAGGACTGAGCAATAAAAACACAGTTAACCAGGATTTGTGAAAAGAAGCCAAGCAAAAAACCACAACTGAAAACTGAAAGGCCATAAAAATTAACCCAAGTGAAATTTCATATGTGTTGGCCACCGACTCTTAGAGAAATGTAGATGTTTTTATCCCATTTTAAAATACTACTGAACTGTGGCACCACATAGTAATTTCAAGTTTAAAACCTGAAGAAATGTAGGAGATACATCTCACTTTTATAGCAGTAAAACAGGTTCTTGGAGATTGAAGGACAAAGGAATCCAATGCAAAAAGGGATCTTCAATTCCACGTTACTTGCAAGGATGATGATTCAAAGGTTAAGTGAGAATATGCAAATATAAGGAAAACATGCTAAAAAAATACGAATGGAAACATTTTAACTCCCTCTGACACAACCGATGTTTCCCCTCAAGTATAAACTGATTCGCAATACCTACTATAAAACTAATTCTTTTCTCAATTCTAATTTCAGATATCCCTAGATTGCCTATTGTTGTCATTTGAAATATAGAGTTTGGTGTATGCAGAATGCTGTAGCTTATTGAACTGGGATTGCTGAAGGAGCAAAAGTACTTGTAATGAAAAAAGGGAAGAGCCTAGACCATAAAACCAGAGATGCTAGAAGAGGAGAACTGAGCATATTCTTAATTTATCACAGCCAGAGTTGTAAATAGTTTTACCAATGCATTTACACACTGTCAGATACTGTGTATGTAGTAGGAGTGTCAGAACCCTTTTTTGCTTGTGGCGAGATGACTAGAGAGGACTTTGTAAAACATTTTGAATGGTTAAAGCTCTTCACAATAATACTGTAAAACTCACCAATATTTCTAAATCATTTTAAAACCTTTGTGACTTATCCAAAACATATGAAAATATGAATTTTTCAACACCCAAAGTTTGTTTTAAAAAGAAAACCTGCAGTTTCTTCCCAGCCCAGCTAATATAAAGGTAAATTAATCAGATGGAAACACACTGTGCCACACTTTATACTAATCAGCTGCAAATTCACTTACTATTCTCGTCACATAAGTCTTCTGAGCCTAACATCCCAGCATTGTGACATTATAAAAATTCACCCACTTTAATGTACAGAAATATCCATGAACTTCAAATTATTGTACTATAATACTGTCAAATAAACAGACTATGGGAATTCAATTTCCAGAAAGCCAAGGCAAAATTTACTGGCCTTAATCTGAAATACCAGTGTCATTTTCAAGCCCTGTATTTAATTAATACTATTTACTGTCAAGAGCCAAGCTGGGTAAATATTTCACTCTTCCCAATTCAGGGGCTAAAGGCAGGCCCAGAGGAAAATCTGCTGAAGTAAATGCATCTCATCTTCTTTGATGATGCAAGTGCTCAGTTGTCCTGTTCTTGACCTCTCTAGAATTCCCAGGTTCCACTACTGATGGTACAATGTCATCAATCTATATTTAAAATATATATTGATTTTCCACGGACAATAATGACAGCTATTTCTCTGCAAATGTGTATATGCTATACCTTTGATCATATAAAAAAAGGTTCCTATCAAGGTAAGAAATGAAGAAATCTTAGCAAAGCCCATTACTAAGTCAAAACAAATATTTAAGAAGTGAATAAAATCAAGTTAGAAATCTCATTTCCTAAATATTTTTTATCTCACTGAAATCAAAATGTTAAAAATAATCTTCCAGAATATAGCACATACAAAAGGCAAGCTTCAATCAATTGAATGACAGTGTTTTCATCAATTCTGGATATACATGAAGTTTGGTTCCATCAATTTAGCAAAAAGTTCACTGACAGAACACTCCATTTAAATCAATTCACAGTAATTAATGAGCTTTACATATTTAAGAATGGTTTACTCCACATTTATAATGAAATTGAACATCGTGGCCTCAAAACTAAAGTACTTTAAAACTGCTTTCATTATTAGCAAATCTAGTTCTGCTAGCTGCAAGCATGATGAGATTTCTCTTTACAATACTCTTCATTTTCCCCAATTTTAAAGTAAGTGCAACATATAACCTTTGTGTAAATTTCAGCTTTTCCCACAAATATAAACCAAAGATTTCCATAGGCTCCCTTTTCCAATTTTGGACACAAACACACACACACTAGAAAGAAAGAAAAAGAAAAAAAAAATCCAAAACCACCAACTATGGGGTTGTATAAATCTTAATAGATGCTCATTTCTCAATACTTCTGTTCCCATTGTACCACCCACACAGAACTTCACTCTCAGATTAAGAGTATCATTTTAACGCTGATTGCATTAAATTCACTATAATCAAGCATCCACTTTTACAGGAATCTTTATAGGCAATTCATGTTAACTAGCGCTGCTACGAGAGTGACTGAAAACAGAAAAATCTCATCGTTTTTCATGCAAAACAACTCCCCAGTTTCAAGGCCTAGGAATGGGAACACATTCCCTTTATTTATCACAAACCACTTCAACATAAATTAAATATCTCTCTCAGATGCCTCTGCAAATGAGATGACCTGATTCAGTGAAGATTATCCATGCCTGTGATCAATTTCTGCATTTTATTTCAGGTATTTCAGAAACACAGCTCCTGTGGGAATTAATTCGCTCTGAACTGACTCTCCAGAGATCTAGATAGGCACCATCCCCGTTTGGCTTTGCATGCTGATAGAAGTGAGCTCTCTCTTATTCAGGTTTGATATTTAGAACCTACCACAGGCCCCTCACTTGCATCCTTAAGCTAATACTGAAGGCTCTTAAAACTCATCTTGGTAAGGTACTCTGTTTTCAGTACTGCACTTTATTTTCTGACAGCATTCTTTTTACACACAGATGTATGAGGAGGACACAGTCAAAAAAGAGACATCTGTCAGAATTTTCTTTATCTACTACTGCTGTAAACAACAATAAGTAGCACTATAACTCAGAACAAAGAGACACACAAATATTTTCTGTCTATCATACTTGACACTAACTACAACACAAATGCCAATGAAATCACTACAAAGTTAGATTGAAACAGACTCTCCAGATCGAGAGTGACAGAAAACTGAGATTTCTCTAATCTATGCTGCTTTTTTTGCTGCAGCATGTTCGTTGCAAAGCAAGCCATTTCATGAAAAAAGAAAAGGAGAAAGGGGGTGGGGGAATGTTTTCTGACTGAAAACTTCAGACTAGGAACTAAAATTAGTATTTTTAACTGTTTGGGGGTTTGTTTTGTTGCTTGGGGTTTTTTTAAGTCTAAACTTCTCACCATCCTAATTGCATGGCTTTTTAGTAGCATACAGCAGCTACTTCCCACCATGCCAACTAACATTCCAAGGGAGCAGCCACAAATTTTCTGTCATTTCTATTATTTCTTATCAGTTCACATACACATATTCTAAAGCCATTTAACTAGTCCAAGATTCACACTCTTATCTGTTACACCATTTAAGAATAGATCCAGTAAGTATCAGGAGTGGTTTCACTCTCCAAAAAACTCCAAACAGTTGTAGATAGGCTGAACATGCACAATTTCAGTCACAGTGATGGTACAGTGTCGTGGTTTAGGCCTGCCACACGGCCCACTCACTGCCCCCCCACCTCCTCCCTCGGCTCCTGGAGGGATGGGGAAGAGAATCGAAAGAATACAACTCCCA
>WYDI02001960.1:50082-75609 GCA_009867235.2 Psittacus erithacus
GTATTATCAGTGCTGTTCCCAGACTGAAAGTTAGAAACACAGCGCTGCACCAGCTACTAAGAAGGAGAAAAAATGATAGCTACTGCTGAACCCAGCTCCAGTCAAAAGTCAAGGCCCAGGTTTCTTAAATGAAACTCCAACTGATATATCCTTCAGACAGAAGTATAATTTCAGATGGGTGTACTCATTAAAATATCTGACAACACATCTGATCTTGTGATGGAGGTGAACATCTGAGTATCTCCTCATACTCAACAGGCCTGACATCCTGTACGGTACATTCTGAAAGCAATGGAAGAATTTCCAATGACTCAAAGGAACCAATATTTTAAACTATTCCTTGTCTTATGCAACCTACTTTTCCTGAACTAGCACATGAACACATGGATAACTACTCACTTCAGAGTAAAAGGGTATTTCAAGTGGAGAACTACCTCTCTACTTCACCTTTGTCTTTCATGGGATCCATTTTTTACAGTGGTTTCTTCCTTACTGTCATCACCATAGACTTTATATGCAAATATTTATCTCCTATTTGTTCTTATTAAAGGTTTTGAGCTTACCAAAACAGCAACTATGTTTTTTAGACAGTAGCTATAAACGCACTACATTACTTTGTGACACAGTTACAATGAAATTCATAATTTTGGTGCAGAATGTGGCAAGACTGAGAAAGGGCTTTTTTACCCCCACATATATACATGTATTAATTAGGGGGGAAAAAAAAAAAAAGGCAACTATATGCAAACTGCTTTTTATTTGAATATTTACCTTTTTCAATCTTTACCTAATGCATCTTTTTTTAATGAAAAATTACAATTGAGAGTTGAAAACAAGCATACTATCAACTTGACAACAAGATTTCCTGTTCTCTTTGGAAGATATTGGCAGTTACATTTGTGTCCGTTTGTATTACAGATACCTAGCTCATTCTGAGTGCTATTCACTGGAATAATAATAATAAACAAACAAACAACAAACCAAAATACGCAAATTCCTTCTATTCCCTTTTTTTTAAGCAATTTGCTTCAATGATCTCCAAACCAGCTTATTATTGAGAAGACCTGCACATGCACATTATGATCATTATGCAGCCTAGATAAGTAGTGTAAATAAATAATAAGTAATATGGTGCAAGTAATAAGTGTAAATAAGTAATAACATCTACGTGGGTGAGCATTTTCAAGTTAATATATAAATAAACTATTAACCAGCATTATAAACTCCATTGAACACAATGAACTACAAAGTGTTTTATCAGAACAGCCAAGGGAAAAGGCAGAAAAAACAGAAAAGCACTGGAAAGCTTCCTAATCTGTTTTCATTCACTGATGCTAGAAAAATCAGTAAGTTTAAAGAAAAGCACTGTTAGCTTGCAAAAACTGCTCAATATAATTAACAAAAGAGGAAATGATACTTCATGTGGACATACATAATTTTTCCCATAAGCGGTTGGCATTTTGTAAACAGTTATCCCCCAAATAACTAAAAACCTTTTCAGCAGGCTCATTTCTCACCTCTATATTTAGCATGCAAGCCTCAAAAATACATATTTCTGACCTTAATAAGTCACTGTGTGTGTTAAAAGACAACATTTATTCATGAAACCCTGAAAAGGTTCTCACAGAAAGCCTCAAATGCATATTTGTAAAAACTTTATACCAAGTGAGTATGATGACATATTAAACATACCTAAAATAAGACCACAGCATTTATTGTCTACTTTCTTTTACAGCACTACCAAACTATTAGTCTGCATTTAAACAATCCGCAGGGGTCCCTTTTTCTAATTCTCAGTGGTATTATCCCTTCTTGTGAGCAGAGTTAAGCAGGCACAGCACTGCCTGATGGAGTCATCAGACAGTAATTCTTGAGCAACAAGCAGTTTAAGTCATCAGTGTCATTATACTGATTTCGACCCTCAATTTAAGTAATTTATTAGTGCAGATAGTTGGATGGAAAAGCTTGTATTATTTCATACTCAACCTTTGCCGTAAGACAGGCCACAATCAGCACCTTTGAAAAATGTCAATTCCTCAGTTACAGTACAAAATATCAGACAAACTTAAGGTGAAAGACCATCGCATGTTGATCCCTTCAGTCTTTCTCAGCAGAAAGTCACATTCCTGATTTTGGCACTAAAGCAAGGTCCCTGCTTCCATAACCAGTCTGGGCACTATTTTTTAACATCTCTAAAATGCTGGTATTTTTACTCATTATATAGTATCATACATTACTTAAAACCAAGGCTTGTTCTGCTGTACCCACACAATCAATTTAAGACATCTCTCATCAAATTCCCCAGTGAAGAAGACAAAACTGTAACACAATCCAATTAAACGGAATAGGATACAGACAACTCACCAAGACTGAGCAAGGCAGGCAATGAATTCTAGGGGCTGTGCATGTGGGGGGCCTCACTGCTCAGATACATCTCAAGCATGCTAGGAACAAAATTGAAAGGAATATATTAGTCATTTTTTTAAGGCAGACACAGAAAAATAAAAATACGAGACATAGCACATGGCACTTTTAAGCATAACACAAGGAGGGAAACAAACTCTGTGGAGCATTATCTGCTTTTCCAGACATAACTGCAACCCCCTTCCAGTTGCACAATCACTCCAGGCACACAACTTCCTCTCTACCTGCTGCCTACTGCAAATTCACAGTGATAGCAACTAAGATGTTTACATTAACTTACACAGTACGCAGCCTGTATTTTCACAAAAGAATCTGTGGGAACTCTCTGTGAAAGCGGCTGGTTCCTTTTTTGGTTGACTGCGTGGCTGGCTGACTTTATAGCACACCAGTTTCAAATCTCTAAAAAGGAGAAACTGGTGTTCTTATAAAATGTCTTTCAACCATTATTAAAAGTTGTACATATAGAAGCATGTTTTTTCTCTGAACCTGCACTTAACACTCCTGACCCAAGAGACAAGTATCAGAGCACAAATAAACAGAAAGCTTTTCATTAGTAAAGAGCTGAAGAGACCAGTAGAGCAGAATCCATACGTTGCACAGGAATACACATTTCTTCAGAAAGAGGAGCATGCCATTACCCACATAAATATTATACCTGCATTTTTGTTTGCAGGTTAAACAACATTTTATGTCAAATGTATCCAAGCAGTGTACCGAAGAGTTTTCTACCTTCTTAATCTGACAAGCAAAAAGGCAGATCATAAAGAAAACAGAAGATACGCTACAAAAGTCATCAACAGAAAAAAAAAAAAAGTACATTGATTATGCCTCAAGAGAAGTGGAATTTAGAAACAACTTCATCCTTTCTGTCATCTCTGCTATCTCACAGAAACCTTCCTCAAACAAACTCTGCTTAAGTTCTTTCAGTCACAGGCAGGTTACCAGCATAGTAGCAGGCTATTCAGAGGCACCACTAACAAAGAAATATTCTTATATCACATAAATACAGAGCAGCTATAACTACATTATTTCCTCAGGAATTCCCAAAAAGCACACAAGCCCTACAGATCATAAACATGGAATTTCAAGAGGGTCCTCCTTGACAGAAAACATCATCTCATACGAGAATAAAATTTAAAGTAAACCGCTACTAGATCTTCTGATGATTTAGCAAGATTTACAGTGTCTGTCAGACACCTGCAGTTCAGAGGCACACCAAAGAGAAGCTGCTGTCTCACCAGCAGATGCGAGCTGAAGCCGCAGACCATACTAGGGAGACCTTTCCACAGAGGCGCAATAGTGGTAAGAGTGCGTGTGGGGAGAGAAGCATTTCCCCTGCTGCATGCCAGTGAGAATGACTATTCTACTACCATTTTGTTTCTTGACAACTAGTGTGGCTGCTCACCAGTTTTCCTTCTGCTGATTTTTTTTGAGTCCCAGATCCTGATCTACATGGCCTCCAATACTGTGGCTCTAAGGGTCTGCAGACAAGTAATGTGGCTCCTGAGCATGCTGCTGCAGCCCACAGAGTGCCATGTGGCAATGACTGAAGTGACAAGTTTTGCTAATTCTCATTTGTTCTATTCATAAAGTTTAATAATAATACTGTCAGAAAACAAAGATCATATATTTTCAGAGTCTAAGCACTGCCTTCAAAATACTACTAATGAGATCTTTCTTTCCAAATAATACTCTTGAATTATACAGCAGCTAGTGACAAGCTTATGTACCCAAATAGATGTACGACCTGGTATATTCCAGATGTATTCCTCCCACTGAACTAGACTGTCAGAGAAAAGTGATGAACATAAAGTGATGGACAATGAAATGACCTATTATTTTTTTGCCTTCTCAAGACCTTTATGAAGCTTGAAATAAAGGAAAGCCAACTCTGCAGCAGCAGGCAACGCTGGTACCCATGCGAATTCCTACCCACTTCAATGAGAATCAGGAGATTCTTGGGATGCCCCTCAAAACTTAAAAAGATGCCATTTTTCCATAAATAAAACCATCTTTCTACACACTTGCTATTTTCCAGCACCACCATTCAATGCTTCATCACATGAACACTAAAGGAAACTTTTAAATGTCAAATAATAACTAAAAGCAAATTATATAGCTCAGAGTAACAACCATCCTCCAACTTCAGACCACTTTACATCTTTATTTTCCATTCATGCACAGTCATTTCTTTCTTTTCAAGTGCAAAGGGACATCTGTACTCCAGGTGCCAAAGATGTGTTATCTCTTTGTCCCATGAAGACTCTGAGTTTTGAACAAAACACAGTGACAACTTTACAAACTACAGTTTAGCTAAAAGGGAGTGACCAACTACCACTTTCAGACATACTTGGAAGATATCATCATCTACAGTGATCATATTTGCTCATCAATATGAAGTCTTCAGGTTCCCTCATTCTTATACTAAGAAAAGGCGCCACAAATAATCTCACTATTGTACAGTTAACACTAACTTCACACAGAACTGTAGCAAGAAAGTAGTTTGAGGCCTTATTAAAAATTCAGTATCTTTATATCAAAGCAAGCCATGATTCTTAAGAAAAAAAAAAAAAGCTAACCAAGCAAAAGTATGTTTGCACTGCAAATGCCAACACAAATTGGCAAGCAATTTAAAAAGGAAAAAAAAAAAGCTTTAAACTGTGTTATTAAAGCTACATATTATAGCCAATAAGGTATCAACAGGTCAACTTTTAAGGTAAATCAGCAAGTATTCTGGACACATTGAAAAAAAAATATTATATTTGTAGTTGTAAATTTTTATTTTGAAAAAAAAGATTTAGATTTGAAGAAAAGCTTCTCTCCTTGAGAATATAATTTAAATCTGCTAAAATGATTCATGTATTTATCTATACACACTCATCTTCCTCCACTAAGAATCTACTTTAGCAAACTGATAGAAGCGGTGGGCAACATTGCTCATGTCTCTGGAGACCAAGGTACAAATTTGCGTAATGGTGAAATTAGTTAACAATAATTACATTTATTCCCGAGAACGGCATAAGGGGTTGGTCAGCAGGTCCTGACATTAATGTTTAAATAGTAAAGAATAAAGACTCAAGAGCTACTTTGTGAACTCAAAGCACGGTGGAAGAAGTCTGAAGAAGAGTTATCTCCACTGTAGACAGAATGATATCTGAACTCACAACTTGCCCAAGTATTATAACTTATGACCTTGGTATTGGGTTGGTTTATTTTTTTAAATTTGATTCCATCACACAGGCATATGATGAATTTGTAAATTCATGAAAATACCTGGAATTAAAGTGTCAGTATATACTATTAAATTTATTCATAGGCAGACTTTCCTTCATTCTCATAAACGTCTTCTTTCTAAATGCAATTTAGTACCTACTATATAATCTGAGAGATACAAATAGATGACATACTGCATTGTTTTTAATTTGAGTGATTTTCTTCAAAATCCACAGGGCAAGACTCATTAGAGATCAATACTGACAGCAATGGAAAACTAAATCTGTTCACACACAGATAAATTACAACATAGGCAGAGTAAGAGTGAAATTCCATAATAATTCTGACCTAACAAGTAAAATGTTATTTCACTTTCCATGCCCATTCTTCAACCCCAGAGTTTTCCACTGAGGCAGCCAATAAAGCAGCCAATCGTGATATGCCCACTATAAATCCTACCAAAGAGCAACAATACGTCTCACATAGCTCACTAGAAAAGCATCAAAATAGCAACTCTCAGTCATCACTACATCAGATATATGTTTTCACTACGTCCCAGTATCCCCCTACACAGAAGCTCACGTGATCCATACTACCCAAGATTTATGGTTAAGTCAACACATTCAGTCAATATTTTAATTAATTTGTCACCTATACTTTCTGTCCTTTCATTAATACATTAATGGCTTCCATACAACATGGACTATATTAGCAAAACACAAGTTACCCTTTCCAAACAGCAAGTAACTTCTTGAAGCTCAAAAACAAACAGAAAAATGTAATCAGCCTTTACAGAGAGCCTTGCATCTTAGCTGCAAAACGCAAATGCACATTACAAAGAGGCTTCTAAATATCTACGTAATGGGAGCACACAGACAGAGTGAGCTTCACCATCACTTACAACTGCTAAAATGACAGCAAAGCAAGAATATCTGCCAGTAACTGTATTAATGGGAGATTGTTATGGAAGCCATTTAAGGAAATGCAAGACTTACAATGGTAGAATGATGCAGCTGCAGAAGAAAAAAATGTGTGCATTGTTATATGTTGTTTCATGGCTTCAGACATGTACATTAATGAACTAATGTCAAACTTCAAAACGCCAAGCAACCCAGTGACCATACACTTTCCATAGGAATTGTGCCTATTTTATTTCCATAAAGCTCTTCAGTAAAATTTCCATGACTATTTAAGTTGAATAACATGCAATTTCCACAGAGCAAGATTGAAAAATCATAAACAGTAACAAAATGCAGTGCAGTAAATCCACCACATTCAAGACATATTTTTCAAACTATTCATCAACCTAAAGTAATTGTAGAAAATCAGCAAAAGTATTCCAAACACTCAGGAGAGGAAATGCTGTTCTAGGTAATAAGTAAATGCAAGATTGAATATAAGAAAATCCATTTCGTCCACTCAGTTTTTTCATCATGTAAATACTGTTTCTGAATACCCAAAACACTGACAAAATAACTTTAATTCAAAATCTGGGTTTAAAAATTCCCTGTCTGGGGGGAGGTGGAGGGGTCTATTTGGTTGGGTTATTTTAATTTTGTATCCAAATTGATTAGACTATACAAGCTGTCATTTTTCATGTCACATTTCTACTTGTTATGTTTTGAAAAGGCTAAGACATTGAATCATTAAAAATAGGGAGTGTTTGCATAATGTAAATACTGCTGACAAACTACTAACCGTAGAACTGGTAAGATGCCCTAGTAATGTGTAACCACTGATGTAATATTGCAAATTATTCTTACTATTCAAAGTTGCCATTTCACCAGTATGTATGCCTGTGCAAGATGTTATTCCAACATAGAGCAGGAGTCCTGGCAACTGTATTTATTCCCTGAAATCTTAAAATATTATCAAAATATAATCTATAATAAGTATGTGAAATATACATTATCTCAGCTTGATTATCATGATCGGTAAAAGCCAAAGAACACTTCTATAAGGCTTAAAATTCCCAGGAGAAGAGCTCAGATCCTGTCTGCAAGCACACAATGGAATCACAGCTGACGATGCACATCTTTTTCTGGATGTCTCCATATGCTCAGGAGGGTATTTCCCACCACCACCACCCCTTTTTCTTCCTCCCTGTTTCTCCCTTTCCGCCTCCCTTCCTCCCAGCATTACATTGAAGAATTTGTCATTCTCTGCTGCCAGGAGTACGAGAACATTTTACCAACTAACAAAAATAAAGTAGTGCAGTGAACTTCACCTCATTTAAAAATAAAAATAAGGGATCCTGCCAGAGTAGCCATCTGTAACTAAGTTAAGCAAGAATAGAAAATGGGCGCATGAATGGACACTGCAATAGAGCCTTCTACAAAGTAAATACCAATGTTACTGTTCTTAGTTTAAAATGTGTCACACAACAGTATATACTGTAGCAACACACCTAACCTCTGACCTCCAAAGCCAAACGCTGAAATAAGCGAATACTGAGAATTTTAATGCCTATAAGAATACAGAAGAAACATGCGGAATTTGTTAAATACTTTATACCTACTTGCATACAGGCTGTATTGTTTAGACAGGACAAGCAAACATACAGAAAAATGAACATGGCAAGAACAGTTTTAGCTCAGTGTTCCTTCTCCAGCACAAATTAGCACACGGCAGACAAAGAGAGTTATGTTTATACTTGAATTTGGTACCAGCCTTTAGTTCAGTTTTTTCTTTTCAATGAACTGACAGCATCCTCGAGGCTTACAGCACATAAGCCCCTGCAATTCTGGTGTCAGGTGCTAAACTCCAGCTGAGTGCAGAAGCCCAGATTTTGCCAGTGAGACAGTGACATCAGCAACAAAGGCAAGGAACAGAAGAGAGTGGGCACTGGAGCAGCAGCTGGCTTGCTCGCTGACTTTGTTCTTCCTGCTGCAAAACCTGAGCTCCCTGCAGATGGGCTTGCTCTTACTGGCTTTTCTGAGGAGAGAGGGAAAAGTTGGGAATGTCAACACTACAGGCTGTTTACATGCCTCTTCTGACAGAGCCCTTCAGCCTTAGAATGAGCAAGTTACACCCTAAAGGATTATAAAACATAAACATTCTTCAATAATTAATTTTAATTCAGAGCTTCAGTTTAGTGCAATACACTATACGTAAATCCCTTGCATTTCCTAATCTTTCCACCAGAAATAATCTTTATTTTCACTCTAACATTTCCAGTTTAAAAATGTAAATAGAACTCCCTTATTCCAAAAGTATCATTCTTGATTGCAATAAAGTATTCCTTCCCCAAATGCCTCGAGTTTCAAATTTAGCACTGACAGCACCAGCACACAAAATAAGGAACACAAGGAGATTTACAAGTTTGGTAAAGAAGTGCCTTCAGACATTGCAGAGATACTGATGAAGCTAGTCATACATGGATCCTCTCCCTAATAAAGACCAAAAGCTCAAGAAAGTTGAGAAATCTTCAGGGTTCATGTGCAATAAAAAGACTATGCTGGCTGAAAAAAAAAAAAAAAATAAAATGATTACAACCACCTTTGCCAGGCATTTAGTGCATAGCACTCCCCAAACCAAGATACAAGCATCTTAAAAATTGCATGATTCTTCAAATATTCGCACCATGTTAAAAAAGATCAACTGTTCCTCTGAAAGTTATTTTCAGCCTTTCTGAAGGTTAAGTCCCTAACAAAGCATTTTCTTCAAGACTGTAGATAATGAAGACTGGCTACAAACATCAAGCTTATCACAGCACTTCTCATCAATTTAGGGATTAACCATTTGGAGGCAATTTACCTCTTTCTTTATCTTCCGTGACACAGCAGAGCTGATTTCTATGTTCCAATCTCCAAGTAGCCAAATCATAAATACAAAAGGAAAAGACACAAATGTCAGTGTCCATACGTGCCTGCATACATGCCTGTACATGCAGATATGCACAAGCCTGGTATATCCTATGTGTGCCACCACCACTGACATAAATAAGGATACATCCTAAAAAAACACAAAGGAGGTACAGTGCCTACACCGAAGTGGATGAAACAACCAGTTTCCATTCACAGCGGCCTTAAGCCTCACGTGAGCAAACAAGAACCCTACTTTGGTGAGTGAGAGTTTCGATGTCACATTAACAACAGTGTGCAACACTCTCATTTCTCCAAAAGCATTCAACAAGCAGAGCAGCAGCTCTTTCCCGTTGGTCACTCCCAGAGGATTCCTGCAAGAGAGGAGCCCACCAGGTGGCCCAACGCAGCTCTCCGGTTGTAAAGAGCCAGGAAATTAACCAGCTAGAGTTGATTTTATAGTTCAGTACATAAAACCCAAAGGGATAAAAAACAAATGACTGCGCTCAGCCACAATGGCAGCAAACTATGAACACTACCAACAAAAAATAATACTTTAAGTAAAAAGACTGGCAGTCTTAAACTACTTACTTATTTACAGCAGCAATAGAGCTCTGCTCTGTCATAGCCAGACACTATATGCTTAGCTCAAACTATACTTAAATGCCATAAAAATATTACTGGTTCAGTTCTAAAGCCTATTCACCTGCTTCCTACTACGCTGAAAGAAAAGAGGTGGAGGAAAAGATGAAGATAAATACAAAAATAATTGATTATTACAGCACGAGCAGGCTGTTCTCCTTTTACAAGGAGACTCTGATGGCTAAATTACAAGTGTATTTAGCCAGTGGGCCCCCACATACGCGCACTTCAGACTAACACAAACTCAGGCTAACACAAACTTAAGATTCAGATATCGTTATTTCCCAGCAACTACCAGAAACCTCCTTGCCTTTTCTATTTTTATTATTATTATATTTTTCCTTTCTTTTTTTTTTTCCTCTCTTTCTTCCCCACTTCCCAACCCTTTTTTGCCAGGCTCTGGGGCAGGTTTCCTGCAGCCAAACTACGCGGCCTCAATGCCCCTCTCTGGAAGGACAGGCATGTGATTCCCGGCCTGGGAAGAAACGCTCAGGCCCGAGGGGAGGCGAAGGAGCGAGGGGCAGCGAGGGAAGAAGGGACGAGGCGGCTCCGGTTACACCTCGCCCCGGGGCCACCGACGAGCGCATCGGCGACGGCGGCAGCGCGCACACACCGCCCCCCGCGGAGGCGGGAGGGGCTCAGCACCCGCCCTCCGAGGAGGCGGCGGACACCGACCCGCCCCTCCCCCGCTCCCGCGGAGCTGCCCCACAGCGGCCGCCACCGCCGCCTTTGCGCGCAGCCCCGCGGCAGGAGAGCAAGAGCGAGCGGAGCGGCACCCGCCCAAGGACTCCGCGCCCAGCAGACTGCGATCCCCCCTTTCGCCACCGCCTCCTCCTCCTTCTCCCGCCGCTGCTCCCCGCCCCGCGCACACACACGCAGACACACGGCACTGCGGCGGCCGGGCTCCCACCCCTCCACGGGCCGTGGGGAGGAGGCAGCCGGGCGCCCCGGGCTGCGTTAGCACGCAGCTGTGCCGCCGCGGCCTGCCCCCTCCCCACGGCACAGCAGAGCACGGCGCAGCGCGGCGCGGCCCGGCGCTGCGCGCACACGCAGGCGCAGCCCCCGCGCAGAAAGTTAGAGAAGTTGCCCGCTTTGCCCCCGCTTCCCGCGCGGCTTCTGCGGGCGCACCGGCGCAGGGGGAAGGAAGGGGACAGGGCATCGGGCACCGCCGCCCCTGCCTGACGCGGGCAAAGGGGCAGCCGGCTCGGCCCCGCGGAGGTAAAAAAGAGCTGCCCGCACACTTGCGCACCAAGTCGTTGTCAGCCAGGGGAAAGGAGGGGATGAACACCGCCCTGCTCCGCAAGTAACCCCTTTTGTCACCGGGGGAGACCCTCCCTCAAGTTTCTCTCGTCGGTGTGTGCTCGGGAATGAGGAGGAAACGTCCTGAACAATCCCTTGAAAATTGCTCTCCGCACACCCCAGCTGCCCCATCCTTCCCCAGCGTGGGCAGGGCAGCCCCAGCACCCCGCGGCTCCCCGGCTCCTAGCACTTTCGCCCCGCCGCCCCCAGCCAGGGACGCGGAGAGGCGGCACCCGACCACCGCCTGGCCTGAGAGCAGGAAACCTGCCAGTCGGCCCGGCAGGGTGGGGTGCCCTACCACACCACCCCCAATCCCCCGCTCCACCGAAACGGAGAACGTCCCGGGGAAGTAAACCCCCGCATCCCCCCATTCTCTAAGCCCGGGAGTGCGAGCACGATGCCCCGGCAAAGGGCGGCCCCGCGCACACTTGCCCCCGGCTCCCCCCACGAGGGGCCGCAGCCCCCGTCCCGCTCCCCCCTGTGGAAGCCTCCTCGCCGCGGCCCCGGTGCCGCCCGCCAACACCGCCCTTCCGCGCACCGGCGCGGCCCCGGGCGTCCCCCCGGCATTACACAAGGCGGCCGGGGAGGTGCGGGGGGCTCAGGCACACCCCCCGCCGCGCCGAGGCCGAGGGGGCGTGCGGGAGCCGTTACCGGGGTCAGTGCCGTCTCCCGCCGCTGCTGCCGCAGCTGCCGCCGGCGCTGACCTTCGCTTTGTAAGATGAAGCTGAAGCTGGGGCTGCGGCCGCCATGTTCCCGTTTTAATAACTGCCTGCTTGTTTATTTCAATGGAGACCCTCCCACCACTCGCCCTCCTCCTCCTCCCCTTCTACCCAGAGGAGGGCTGGACGGGGAGGAGGCGGGGGGAGGTACAAGTCACTCCCCCCAGCCCCCGGGCACGGCAGCAGTGGCCAGGCCCCGGGCTGGGGTAGGCAGGACCGGACCGAGCCGGACCGGGCGGGCGGACCGGGGCTCCGCCGTCCCTCGCTGATGCCGGCGGCCGGAGCGCGGGGTGCTCCGCTTCCCTCCCTCTTCTCCGCTCCCCTCCCCTCCCAGCCTGCGGGGACAATGGCAGCCTCCCCGCTGCTCGCAGCCCTGAGCGGCGCCCCCGGGAGCCTCCTCCGCGGCGCCCGAAAGGGGAAGAAAAGGGAAGGGAAAGGAAAAAAAGTCCTTCTTCCTTGGAGGGCGAGACTTTAAATGTGGCCCTTTGCTGTCCGCCCTCGGAGGAGCCTCTCAGTGAAGCGGGACAGGGGCAGTCGGCCCTGGTAAGGTTTCCAGTGGCCCATATTCACAAAAACGGGGGGGAGGGGAGAATCTTATTTTCTTTCTTTGCCCCTAAAAATAAATAAATAAATACATCAACATACACATTATGAAAATCGTGTCACAAATACACAGCATCAGCTGTATGTCCCTCACAGGAGCAGGGGGATGAAGATGCAGGCTTTTCCTAGGCTAGAGAAGTGAATACGTGAGTTAAAAATTATTAAGGGCTGTAGGGCGATTGTTAAACATTGCCCTTTAGTTCAAGAAGCAGTCCACGGTGCAGAAATCCTGTCTCAAAAGAAAAGCTTTACATTTGTACATGTGTCGATAATGGCGAGCTATGCTCTGCACACCCTAACAATAGTTATTTTTGACGTTTTCTCACAGGGGTATGCAGCTCCAAGTTTTTCTGCAGCTATCCACAGATTATGTACATTGTTATGGGTAGTATGGCTAACTGCTTGCAATTAGGCTTGTCCAATACTTTTTTGATCATAACCCTTGTTTCTCAGATGGTTGCATTTTGCTCTACTGTGCAGCACACAATTTCCCATACTTGTGTCTGACTCAAATATTCTTTCAACTTTTTTCTTTCACTGGGCAAAAATAGTTCAATTGTTTCTTCAGAAAAATTAAAGGAAAACTGTCTTTCCCACTCTCCTCCCCCATGTTGAAAGAAAGTCTTTGCAACCAAGTCACTGAAAACTTGCAATATTTTCCTCTTCTGGAGACAGATCTCTGGTATGGGAGGGATGGCCATCAGAATTCTATTTAGATGCAATCCCGTTAGGAAATGGGGGTGGAGGGACTGTAGTTTGTATATGCTTAATTAGTACTTTCCTGGTAAAATAACCCGAGATCTTACCTACATTAAATGCCACTGGTTTAGGGGGAGTACTTTTGGCATCATCTCCAGGAGACAAGTGGGCATGCTCCAGTGCTGAGCTTTCTGAGGTTGTCCTCACCAGTCCTACTCAGCAAAGAAATTACTTAATCTTCATGAAGCTCTTCCACCCTGCTGTACACCAGCAGGCTGCAAGGAGATTAAAGGTTAATTCTGTCTGGAAAGCAGAGAAATCATGGAAAATTACCTTGAAATCAGATGGCAAATGGGAGTAGTTTGTATGTAAAGAAAAGAAAAAAAAAACAACCTGGGGCAGAGTTGTGGAGAGACAGAGCTTTTCCTCTGGCCTCATTTGTTATATCTGTGCAAAACTCTGTAGCAAATGAACTAACGGTTATATGGGCAATAATCTCATTTATCTCACAGTTGTGATTCATTCATTCTCCTACACTAAATGAAACAGTGGCCCACTGGCAAAATATATATATATATCTTTAATTTTACTACCACAAGCAATCCAGTTTAGAGCTGCACAGGTAATTTTAATTCCAGCATTTATTTATGAAAGCTTGATTTTTTCCAACTTCACATTCCTTTTAAGTAACCTAAAGTCTCTATTAAACTAGCATGTGAATACACCAGGGAGGGCAAGGAATACCTTTTAACTTGCTGCAGTACCAACATAAAAAATAGCCCATGTAACACAAAGCTTATGATCTCAACACTGACAAAACTCCCTGACTTTGATGTGGCCCAGTGTCCTCCTCAAACTGGGTGAGGGAGGGGATTTAGCTACATACATAAACTCGGATCCACTGAAATTTGTTACAAACTTCTAACTCATAAGCAAACACATTTTGTCATCTAAGGCCAAAACCCTGGTTACAAATATTGCTGTGTGCAAAGACCAGTAGTTATGTTATTCCTAACTGCTATTCTTTAAAGGGAAAGCTCCATCTTCCAGGTGGAAAATAGATTTGATAAACACACTTCAGTGCCAGATTTTATTCAGCATTACAGCTCTTCTCTGAACCTTCTCCAGTGTCACCATTGCTGCGTTATGCTGACTAGAGCTGGGCTTAGTTTTTAAACAGAAGATTCTTTGGTTCTAAGCAAGAGCAATAGAAACTTTCTGGCATCCTCTCACATTCATCCTCCTCCCATTTATACTTCTGCTGGCTATTTTGCTCACAGCATCACTTTATGCATTCACTTAATTGTTCACTGTGATCTGCAGATCTTTCCTGGTGTGAAATTTAACACAGAGAGAAGATTTCAATTATTTGTCAGTGGAGTTTGCTTAAATTTCCTCTAATAATTTTTTTTCCCTAAATCAACAGGAAAAAATCAAAATCTGAATGCAACCATGTTTTCCTGATCAGTATAGCCATATGTTGTTAATGTTCTTTCTTCTTACTTAACTTTTCTGATGTAAAATATTCATTTAAAAAAATGGTTCACAGGGTACTATGAGTAAAGCTAGCATTTGTAGGTGTGTTTCTAACTGATTTTCAAATAAGTTAAAGCTATCTTTCCATAAGGTGAAAGGTTATGAACAACTTATTGGGTGCTTATGAACTTGGCAGGCCGCTCAGGTATGGTTGCTGTCTCATAAAGCTCTATTTGCAGCATTAATGCATAGGGAAGAAGGGTTTATGTGCACCTGCTGACACCAGGGCTATATGGAACGCAGCTGTTGGTGTGCAAAGCCTTTTTCATGAGCAGCTTCATTTACGCTGTAGAATCACCCTGACCACCTTTATGGGGAATTGAGAGCCCACTTACCCATTAACATTTCCAAGTGGATTTAAATGTGGTTGATATGAAACCAATAAGTTTTTTGTTGACAGAATATGCACCTAACTCAAACCCACCAAGAAAACAAAATTAAATTTAAAACTATTTAAATCTACTATGCCATCTTCACCCTCTTTGTCATGGTGGCGGGGGGGGGACACCTGTCAAGGTCTTCTGGTTGAACCCTCAGCTCCATGTAGGGGCAGTTTTCAAGTTATACCAGGTTTTCCAGTGTCATATTCAGCTTTTTACTGTCTCCAAGGATGAAGAGTCCACAGCCTTTGTAGATGACCCATTTCAGTGTCTGACCACATTTGTGGATTTTGCTTCTCCCCTGATATCTAACAGGTCTGTTCTAGCTTATGCCTGTTTCGTCTCACAGTGAAAAAACCACTGTGGCCCTCAAAGAAGGCTCCATTTTCTCTATATCTGCCCATTAGGTGGCTAAAAAGAGCAGTAAAATTCACACCAGCATTCTCAAGACTAGTGGCCTAACTTTCTCAGCATATTCTTGTACATCATGTATGTGCTCCAGCACCCTCACCACTCTGGTGACCTTTCTCTGGATTTCCTTTTTAATGTCCATGTCTTTCATGTACTGGGGAGCTCAAAACTGCACACGGTAATCCAGATGTGATCTCACACATATTCCATGGATGGGAATAACCACTTTACCTGCTAGATATTCTTTTGCTATTGTGGCCCAGGATGCTGTTGACTTTCTTTGTTGCAAGGTCACTGCTGACCTATTGTTGCTCACCAAGACTCCCAAATTCTTTTCTGCAAAGCTCTTTTCTATCCCCCAGGTCACAAAGTGGATGGCTGATCTGTCCCAGATGTGGGATACTGCACCACCATTGGCTGAACTTCACATGGGATTCCAGTCAGCCCATTTCTCCAGCCTGCTGAAGTTCCCCCATTGCAATGCACTGAACACTCCTTCCCAATTTGGAGTCATCTGCACTTCCTCTTACCACTGAAGTCACTGACAAAGGTGTTACACATATCAGCCCCAGTATCCATCACTGGAGCATGCTGGCTACCAGCCAGACTTGCTGCAGCCAGCCACAGCCCTTTAGCCCAATGGTCCAGCCAGTTTCCCACCTAATTTACCTTCTGGTTAACCTAGCTCATAGGTCTCCAGTGTGGTTAAAGGAGGTCCCTGGGTGATTTTGTCAAAGGCTTTGCTAAAGTCAATGTAAATGACATCCACTGCTCTCCTCTTCTCCACAGACTCAGTTATCTTGTTATGAAAAGCAGTCATGTTGGTCAGGCAGTATTTGCCCTGTGTAAATCCTTATTGCCCGTCCCCAGTCACATTCTTGTCTTTCAAACACCTAGACATGGCATCCAGGAGGATTTACTACTCAGTCCTCCCACAGACTGAGGTCAGGCTGGCTGGCCTGGGGTTCCCTGGATCTCCCTTCTTGAAGATGGACAGAACATTTGTCTTTTTCCAGCCACCACCACCACCATCCCACAATACACACACCTGTCATGGTACACATACCCTATTGTTACATTTACTGCGCCCCTCTGACCTCACATTACATCTCCAAACTATTGCTGGTTATCCTCCTTCCGTTAGGCCTTTATCATGTTCTGCTCATCTAAAATAACAGATTGACTTGCATAGCACTATGTTCTTTTAAAGCTTCTAATATCTGGCTCAGCTTCGTCTGCGGCACTTTGGATTTACTGCTATTTGATACAGTGATACACTGGCCTCATTAAGAGCTGACAGTGAAGAGAATATCCTAGGAGTACAGTGCTTATGCACTAAAACTAAAAAATCTTTTTTTTTTTTGTCCTGGGCAAACTTCAAACACACAAAAAATGGGCTTTTTACACCTCAAATAACAAACTTATAAATTAAAAACTGGCTAATCAAACATCTCATTGCATGTTGATGTCTTATTAATTTAATAAATTGTTTCACATTCATTTTTCTTTAAATCAGATAACCTTGAAAAGCTCCATACTTTTTAAATACAAGAAATTGATCACAATCAACTTCACCTTATAAAATGTTTTGAAGAAAATTATAAATGTGTAGGGTAAGAATTAGAATTATAATCAATATTTGTGCAAATGTTTTTCTGCTAGAATAAATGATCTGGTTTACTCATGCTACTTTGTTAGCAGTTCATGGTAAGGCAAAAAATGTTCGACGAAGGTAAATATACCTGTAGAGCTAAAGCACAGCTGCTATAAAAGTTCCAAAAGGGTATATATTTTTCTTACATTGTAGTATCATACCAAGACCTTTGCATTTTGACCTTGCTGGTCCTGCACCTTCATTTACCCAGCCCACCTGCTTCTGCCACTTTCCTTTAGCTATCTATACTTATATCTGCCCCTACAGTTCTTCTCACACACTGTGATGGGGCTGCTGAGCAGGGGGCACCAAATTCCAACTGTGAGGAAAGAAGCAGTGCCTGCTGGGCAGTCCTGGGCAGCCTGCTGGACATGATCTTGCTCAAGCAGGGGGCTGGACCAGATTACCTCCAGAGGTCCCTTCCAGCCTCAGGAATTCTGTGGCTCTGTGATACTTTTTGTGTAAAACAGATTTCTGCTGTTGTGCTTTATTTCACACTGCTCTTCCAATGCCTCCAATAGTTCTCTTTAACCATTTTTTTTTCCTTTTGTCCTTATTTTCCTTTTTTGTCTTTTTTTTTTTTTTTTTTTTTTTTTTTTTGCTAGCCTTTTATTCTCAGTCTCTTCCATACTCTCATCCTGCAGCACATACTCAACAATAGCTATCCTAGGACATATTCTGTGTATTCATGCAGTATACTTAAAAGAATTGCCATTCCTCCTACTGAGGGTGAAAAAAGCCCAGCTCACCCCTATACTCCAACTTTAACCAAAAACGTAAACAACCCTCAAGCATTAAGAGGTATAAATGACCTACATATAAGAAATAGAGCTGGAAGTGTTTCATTATGGTTTTGCTGTTTAAACAGCAATGTTGTCTTTGCTTTGTAATCACACTGTTGAATATGTTAACTTACCTATTTAGAATTGTGTAACACTGTCTTCTTCCCTTGATTTCCTGCACTTGACTACACAAATTTTTGTACTTTCATAAGACTTTGATAATAAAAAGCATTGCTGAGGAAGGGCAGAGTTAAAAGCCAGCCCACCACTAGCAAGCAGAGATGTACACTTTTACAGGCCCTTTAGGCACACATTTCTGCTGTTCTTTTGGGGATGTCCTCTGAAAAATTATTATAAGGCAGCCTTATTAATTCATATTTAACAATTACTTCTCATCACTGACCACATGAGAATGCTCTCCTCCTAAATCATAACTGTGCAACCCTCAGCCTCAGTGGCCCTTCATTGTCAAATGTACTTCCCAAATTCACTGTTAAGCAGATCACACCTTGAGGATGACCAATCTATGTTCTCCACTGGCCACTTACTGTACAAATTTAGAGTTATGTACTTCTAGCTCATGTAATTAGAGCACAGAAGATATAAAAATCAGAGTGGTGGTGAAGCATTGTTTTTAACCATCAAAAACTCAGCATGTCTGTACAAGTAGAACATTTCATGCAGCAGACTTAATATGTGCCTCTCTGCTGCAGTTCTTAATGCCATTATGAAAGAGATGAAAACACGATGGAAGTATGACAGTGATTTAGTCACAGAACCAGTTAAATGGCTTTCCCAACTTGAGGTCACAGATAGCTTTTTGATTTACAGATAGCACAGAAGCTTGATTGAAGTAAATAAAGTTCAGAAAATATGAAAAAGGAAATACAAGGAGTCTGGCTTCACTTTAGGATAACACTGAGGGTTTTAAGTTGAAGTTCTGTAAATTCTGACATTCAGCTGCTTGCTGACTTTTTACATGTATTTTTTTTAATTTTATTTTTAATTTAATTTAGTTTTATTATTAAACCAATTGCACTTTCATTAAGAAAATAGAGTTTCTTAAGCTCATGTTTCTGGTTTGACTTCTAACCCTAGAATCTATAATAACCAAATTTTTTTATGGAATTATTTTAATCTAACAAATTATAGAAAAAATTGTTGTCCCTGAGCTTTTTGGACTATGCAGCAGGGCAGAAGTTTTCCATCTCTGGAAATATGAGATGGAAAACTTATTTCACCCTAATGGCATGCCTTCCGAAAGCTCCTTAGCATCACCTTCATCTGACTCAACAGACAAAAGCAGCAGCGGTGGGGAACGGTCATCCTTGAGGACTGAGCTGGAGAATGCAGAGCTACCATGAGAATCGAAGAACTTCCCCAGATCAGTTTTGGGCATTTGTCGTTTCCTTCCCCATATTGCTTCTTGGATTTGCAGGCAGTCTCCATGAACTGGCTTCACCCTCTTTGAGGCTTTAGGAGCAGATACTATTACTATATGAACTATATGAAGGATCAAGATGACACATTGCTCACAATACAGCAAGAAACTTTGTGGTTTTCTTTTTCTTATCTTGTATCAGGTAGGAAAGGTAACGGTGTTGACTTTTAAATAGTCAGTAGGTATCAGAATTAGCACCTCACCAAAATGAGTCTTCACTCCAGTGTCCTTGCATATTCAAGGAGACAGCTCTGTATCAGTAAAAGGTAGTTCACATTTCTGAAGTTGTGGTCCCACCATAGTACACTATCACGTCTCTGGTTTTTGTAGACAGAGATTTTGCTTTTGATTTTTCTACATGTGCCTGTTATATAGCCATTAAATATGGCTCATCAGGAAATAGCAAGGTTAGCAAAGCTGGGACTGAAAGAGAAAGAGACTACAATTGTATTAAATGTCGGTATTTTTTTCTGATGCCATCCCGTTCCAGCCATTCCACTTTCAAGTTTTCAAAAATATTTGTAATAATTATCATAATGTTTGAAAAGAAAAATAACCTGGAAAGCTGTTTCATAAAACCAAAAAATTATAGAGAGGAAAGTGGCTAAGAGCTTAGGGCTTGTATTTGCAGTAAGATAATACATACTTGAATTGGTGCTTGAAAAATGATGCAAATGCACTGAATGGTTTGGAAAAGCACAATTTGTAACCATGTGTGTAGTTAAACATAACTTAATCAACTCAACCTTACCATTGTGTGATGAGTCCAGCCTGACAGCTAAGGTAATGGGCTCTGTCAATAGTTCTGCTTGCACAGTTTAAATCAACAAGTGTTTTGCAAGAGCCACTGTAGTCCTAACGTTTGGAAGCAAGTGGTATAAAGCTATCCTCCCCTCACGCCTCTGCAGTACTTTACATGCTCTCCCTCTCAGAAGACAAGTTGCAGTCTAAGCTTCCCCCTCCCGTTTTGGCTCTCACAATTAAGAAAGATCCTTCATTTTACAATTCACTGAGATGAATCACTGAGCATCTCAATGAGATGGTCGCAAATACTGTGCTAGCCTTCCAAACCCAATTGTCCTTTGTATACTTCTTTATCCAGTCTCAGCCTTATGTTTAGCAAAGGAAAAAAACCAAAAGGTCCTATGAAGGACAGACTGAGCTGAGACAAAGGTGTCCATTTTTTACATCAAAGAGTGCCAAAATACGAGGAGGAATTTTATTCACATATAGAAAACTATCACATTCCCTCTTAGTTTAAATACAGCTGGGTTGGCTAAATATATACCCCGAATCCAGAAAAAAAGAAACAAAATTATGAGGCTGAAAGGGGTCAGGAGGCCATCTGTGTCCACCCCCTCCTTTAATGCAGGATGATCAACACCTATCTCACTCCTAAAGCATTGGTTTAACCTGTTCTTTATGACCTGTGATGAAACCATCTCAGCCTCCCAGGCTACTAAATTGCTCTACAATTTTCACCATTAGTTTTTCTAATGCTTAAACATGGTTTCTTTTGCTGTATTTTAGGCCTTTATCTTCCCAAATCTACTTTAGAAAAGGGGACTCCTCCCACCCTCCCTTTTTTTATCAGTTCTCGCCCTTAAGCAGAGCTGCTACTGAGTTTCTCCTCAATCTTTTTCTAACTTGAGCAACCCCAATTCCTTCCAGTTCTTGTTTTAGGGCACATTATGCCAGTCCCTGCTCATTCAGGCTGTTACGGACTTTCTCCAGTTGGTGCAGAGAAAAGGATGTATTTTTGGTACTGAGCATACTGCTTAGTTTGGGACCTTAGTGATGCTGCAAGCATTACTTCATTTGCCACACAAGCTGTGTTTCTTTTCCATATCTCAATAAACACTTTATTCGTTCCCCACACCCCTAACAACACGTCATTGGTCACTACTGGTCAGAGATCAGATCTACCCTCCTAACTCTCAAATTTAGAAATGTGGTTTAATGTGTTATTACAGACGTTATACTGATGCAAAGACTTAGACAACTTCAACTGAAGGCCTCACTGTCATTGTTAAAAAAAGTGCATTAAAGAAAGAAACCTGAGAGGTGTTTAGAACATTAATGTTTGCGCATATTTTTTCAGAATCAAAACTCGAAATCAAAGCATAATAAACAAAGAATGTTGCTACTGATTGTGTGTAGATCTGCCTGATCTTTTCAAACATAATGGGACATATGTTGTTTTCTGTACTTCATTGTATTGCTACAAATCAGGATCAGCACTATCAGAGAAGCACTATTTTAACTACAGAAAAGGTAATAATATCTCATTACAGTCCTAACCCAAACTGTCTGATTTGTAGAAAAAAAACCTCCAATGATGGAGAAAGTTACTATTTATGTCCATGTAACTGAGATGGTCACATTTGCTCAGGTATTCTATTTTTACCTGTGCATTTTTTGAAATAGGTCACATAACTAAAGGTTCAAACAGGGAGCTACACTCCTGCTGTTGCAGTGATTAGTTGTTGAACAGGATCCTGTTTTGCTAAGGACTGCACAAGTTTATTGCAGAAAGATTTTCCCTGGCCAAACGTTACAAGCTAAGTACCAGATAAGGACTGGGCAGATTGAAACAAACCCCAGGAAACCAAACCCCAGCCTACAACCCCCATCCCCACCCTGCAACTAGAGAATGGAGTCAAAAGGAACAACCTAAAACCGGCCAAGTGCCGGGCTTGGTATGACAGAGAGGTGTCCTACTCGAGCAGCTGCTTAACTGTTGTTGAGTCACTTGGTAGAAACTAGAGCAGGGTAAACAATGCAACAATTCAAAAAATTCAGGAGACACCCTTAGCTAAGTGATTTAGCAAATATGTTTAGCTTTGCTGAGGATACTCACTGAGACTACTTACATGCCTGAGTACCTTGCTAATCAGGAGGCTATTTAAGCTATTTGGAGTCAGAAATTGAAATGTGTTTGTTTGTGTGAAGCTAGCCTGGTTTTAGCTAGTTCTTGAAAGACAGAATCATGCACAATAGAATATACCTTCCAAGCATGCCTTTAGTTGAGTTTGTTTGCTTCATATGTATTTTTTTAAAGGTATTTTTTCATACTCATTATTATAGACCCATGTGTTCCTTTTCCCATTAAAATTAAATCAATGAAAGAAATGAATCAATCTGACACTTCCATATTCATAAAACATAGTTTTGAGGCAAAGCATGTTTGCAGACAAAATAAGCTTTTTTAGCAATTACTTAAATTTCATCCCCTACTGCTTTGATAAAATCTTTCATTTTCTTTTAATGACAATGATAAAGGAGGAACCCTGGATTGTGGCATGCAAAATGAGTGCTATCCAAGAAAAGCAATGTATAATTGTGTATAACTTATGTATAATTGTGTATAACTTATGTATAATTTTGAATTTGTCAATATTTGTTAATACAATATATTTTGTCTTGCTATATAGCCAAACATATGGTTCAGTTTTCCATACTGACTGTCCTATGTGCAATTTAATGACAAAATGCATTTCAGTTTCTAATCTATCCATAAGAACCAAATAAATGTTACATATTACTATTAAGTGAATTATATTCCTTTTCTATGGGGGAACTGCTAATGATATTATTCAAGATATCTATTAGATTCATTACTTTGAAGTGTGTTAAATTCCTCAGTGCCTGTTTCTTAGCATCCTCTTCACTGGCACATTGTGAGTACTTGTAAATATTGGTGAAGTAAGAAAATATGCTGTTTCAAGAAGTCATGTATTGTATTTCTACTTAACCATCAGATGACCTATGCAACTACGTAGTAATAAATTGCAATTTACTCACTGTGTGAGCTTATTTCCCAAGTACTTTTCCACTATTCTGCCAGAAACCAAAAAAAGGAAATTATAATCACTGGTACCAGAGAAAGCATGAGCAAGGAGTAAGTGGTAGGCTTGCCTACATCAAGTAATCCTTCCTAATTCGCATGGCTCAAACAAGAAAATCAAGTGAGCTGGCAAACCCAAAACAATGGAATGAAGAAGTAATGCAAGAGTAATTCATAATTAATGTTGTTTATTTTGTAGAAGCAGAGTATTTAAACATTTGGAATTTCATCTTAACACCACCATTCGGAATATGTTGATTTTAAAATGCATATTTATAATTTGTAATTTAATGAATTGTATCTCAAAATATGCCTATATACACATTATAGGCATAAAATGGCATCTTTAAAATCACCATCTGTAATTATTCAAAGCAAAGAGACAAAGTAATAGAAGCTAAAAGAAGAAAAGGTAAAACTATGCTTATCTCTGTGCAGGTAAAGTTCTAATAAACGAGAATACTTCCAAGAGATAATTTCTCCTCTTTACATGCAAAATGCCTGTTTAGTGACTGGAGTAAGAAATTCTGGATATTAAACGCAAATTAGGGTGAAACTGAAAACCAAGTTGTTTCTTAAACAGGGAAATGTACATACATATTAGATATCCCATGATCCATAACCAAATCATGAATGAATTGCTACTTCAGAGCAAGTGAAAAAGTTTATTGCAAAAAAATAAATCAAGTTGTTGAATAGTCAAGCTAGGGAAATACCTCTCTATTTGTACCTGCAGCAATCCCAAACTTCATATGTTCCTTTACCTGCCTATAATCCAGATAGGAAAATCATAAGAAAATACTGTACAGATTGCAATAAGGATAGGTAGCATGATTTTATTGAAAAAAGGCTGCCAAGAGAGACAATGTGAAGATTCAGCCTTGTATTGTGTTCTGTAAGTGCACATATTATTCTAAACACAAGCAGAAAAGAACCTCGCCCTACCTCAAATCATAGTGCCACCAACTACCACTTACTGAAAAAAAAGAAAAGAGCACTTTGTAGTTCTTGTGTAACTGGTTCACATGCAGGTAGGAAGAAATCTGCATCAAACCCCTGCATCAGCTCTTTTTTATATGAACGCCTCGTGTTACCCTTACCTTACCTCATGCACTGGGATGGAACTGCAGCACTGACATCACTTGCAGAAAGCTAAATTAGTTATACAGCATTAAAACCAGACCCCAGGCAACCTGTCTGTAGCTATATCCTATGCTTTTCTCCAGGTAGTAGCAATCCTTTCTCCACATTGCAAGCTCTTCCTATTGATACTGCTCCTTATTGCCTGGTTTAAGTGTAAATAATACTCTAGACAAAAACACTCCTACAAGGAGGGCAATAGAAACCAAACAGCTCACTGTGTATGTGCTCCAAATTGAAGGCTGAAATTCCCTAAACATACTATTTTTTTAACTCTATTAAAAAGCGTGGTATATCCGTACTATTTCACAATTGATTGCATAGTGTGTTTTATGCATCTGAAATTATGCCCCATCCTCACTTCCGAACCCCTGTGTGTTTGGGGGTTCCAAATGCAGGAGATGCTCAAGCAAATCTTTAGGTGAAGAAGAATGTACTTGAAAAACTTTTGAATAAAACCACTGTGGAAGCCAACAAAGTTGACATAAAGTAGCAACCCCAGCATGGTTTTAATTGTGAAAAAAGCAATGTAAGCATTTGGCCTTTAGAAGTAAATCAACTACTTTGGACTTCTCAGGAGAATAATGAGTGGTTTTGGAGGGCAAGGCTGTGCTGCCAGGGGTAGCTGGGGCTGGGGGCTTGTGCCTTGCTGGGTGCTGGCAAGTGCAACATGGTCCCCCAGCCATGGTCCAAAGCCAGTGCTTGACCTCAACAGTCCCTCACAGGCACCAGAAAAAAAGCCCAAATCATTGCACTACTGGCAGTTTGAAGCAATATTTAGGTTAAGAAGCAGTACAAAAATAATAAAAATTCTGAGGTTTATTTGTTTCCTGCTTTTTTAAAAAAAGATGTTGCCTTTCTGCAGAACTTCTTTTCTTGAAACTTGGGCATCAGGGAGATGTGGGAAAAATAAAAATAATAAAATAAAATAAAA
>WYDI02001961.1:0-10965 GCA_009867235.2 Psittacus erithacus
TCCAGTCCCCTGATCATCCTCATGGCCCTCCTCTGGACTTGTTCCAACAGTTCCATGTCCTTTTTATGTTGAGGACAGCAGAACTGTACGCAGTACTCCAAATAAGGCCTCACAAGAGCAGAGTAGAGGGGCAGAATCACCTGATTAGGATCACCTAATCTCCCACCCTGGGTGTTAAAACTGTAAAACTGCCCAGTATTGCTTGCATTCTTATCTGTTAAGTAGTATATGTTTCTATAAAAGCAATATCCTCAAATTCATAGGAAGTAGGTGGCCAGCACTGGGGGTAGGAGGTATTGTGTCTAAGTAAATGATGGTAAAATATTTTTACATTTATCTTGACATTTATTGCAAGTGTTGTTTATTCAGCTTCCCTCCTCCTTGTTCCCTTCATAAATGTATATAAATGCAATCTGTGAAAATACAGTTTTCAGCCCCCTCATTTTTTCCAGATCCCACTTTTATAAGCATTTGAAAGAAATATGAACTGTAAGACTGAGGTGGTCTTTGTGATAATTTAGGATAATTTCTGCATGAAGAGTTTCTGTGCACCCAAGCATCACTTAAGTATTTATGATGTATTGCATATTGTTAACAAAAAAAATATCCAATGAGAAATATTTTGTGACACTTCTAAAGAACTTCAGTCTTTTTGTACATCTTAGAGATAAAAAATGTAGTTAGTTTGTAAGTTAAACTGACTTCTTCATGTTTCCTTAAGGGGGGAGGTACCATTTGTTATTATTAATTAAAACTATAACGTTGGAAACTTTGAATATAGTTTTGTTTCTAATGACAGAACAGAACTGAAAGGGATTATGGTGTTTACTGCGATGTGCAGTTCTTCTTCCATCAGCTAGTGCTCCATATTACAATTTCATGAAGTTTGGAGAAAATCCAAAGCTTTATCAAAAGCTTGAAATACGAAGTAAAATGGAAGAAAATGGTGCCATAATACTAAATGTAGTAGGAAGTGAGAGAAGAACTAGTGTGCATTATGATCTTTCTCACATCACAACCCGTTTCCTCTAATTATCACTAGATATCTGGGACCTCTAGACACTGTCAGTCCAAATCCTCCTGCTACAAGCCTGAAGTTATCTGAGACTTCAAAATTAAAAATTGTGAACTCAAAAAAGCACATGCAAACTTAAAGTTCAGCATCTAAAGGGATTCTTAACTTGTTATATGCTGTTTCTTTAACTCTTTGAATGCTATGAATTTAATGTTGCCAGGTATCTTGTGCCCTTCCAGATGATCAACTGCAGCAAACCACAAGCCTCTGAAAACAATTAGGGAATTAAGGCACAGGATGTTACAATCTGTAATCTGTCCCTTCCAGAGCCAGAAAGTGGTCATTGCAGTTACCTGCGTACAATCTGCTAATATTCATTATGCTAGACATACCTGTATTGATTGCAGAAGGAGAACCCAGAAGAATTTAGCAGAAGGAAAACTGCACATTGGTGATCCAGGTAGTTTAGCTGATCTTTTCATGACACGAAGAATTCAAATGGCCTTTTGACCCTTTCAGGTTATCAAAGCCATCCCCATTTTTCTTTTGATAAAAGGGAAGAAAAGTACATATTAATGTAAGGGACAGCTGAAGTTCTTACTGCAGAGATGGTGAAGTGGGATACTAAATAAATTAATATATCATGCTCAACAGTCTTGTAGAAATAGGAGGGAATGAGTTTGGCAGAGAGGCTAGAGAACCGTTAACTTTCCCTACTATGTTTTATAGTGAAAGTTAGCCTTCACTGTAAATCTCTAAAAACAGTCCAATTTTTCCAAGTAAAATTATGATACTTCTTTTCCCTGTTATCTTAAAACAAAATAAAAGCGAACATCAGTCATTTGTGGTATTATTAGTATGCCTGCAGTTCATTCTTAGAATATTAGGAAAGATTTTTACTGTGAAGGTAGGCTGAGTAACAAAGGCATTACTCACACATGCAAGTTGAATCTCATGAAAACTGGACATCTTTTGGTAGCATATGTCTGCATTTTGAAAACGAATGAGAGTTTTAGCACCAGTTAGTTACTGAAACTGGTAATTCTGGAGGATACAATACACAGGTATATCCACATATGCGGGATGCATATGTGATTTTAAGTAGAGGTTATATTATGTAAACCCCTTCTTCCAAAGATTCATGTTTAGATCTCCAACCAACATAGCAAATTTCTAACTACTTGAAATTATCAGTAGAACCTAGATAAGCAGAACTTTGGCATCTGCTATCCTTTTAGTTTTGTTTCATGAGAAGTAGTTTATCCTGGTGAAGTTAATGAAAGGATAATTTGTGAAGGTGTTCAGAGTTCGAAAATTACCATCTACAATTCGGGAATTTCCCAAGTCAGAACTTTGGAACTGGGGAGGCTACAGTTGGAAGGAATTGCTGTAAAATTATTATTTTTTATATATCTTTTCCTGAGCATTCACTTTGTCAGTTCTTACAGCTAGAACACTGGGCTAAATGGGCCTTTGTCCTGATCCAGTACCACAGATTTTTTTAAGCATGTGTATTTTTAAGAAGAGCTGATCTTTAAACAGTAAGGACCTCTCAGCCTCAATTCTAACAAAACAGGCATTTTGTTATAGTATTGTTTTAATTCTGCTGAAATCCACAGGAAAAAATTGCTTCCCTCTTCCCCCCACTTAGAATCCTAATAAATAAGCAACACATTTGGCAGTGAGTGCTTTCTCAGTCTCAGTGACTGGTGTTAAAATAAGAGAAGGCCTGCAATCAGGAAGATATTTTTAGTTAAAAGAACTGCTGCATGAAGTGAGGTATTCAGTGGTATAGTGTCAGAAGCAAATCATTATTGATTCTGACCTCTCTACATTATACATCTTGCTGATCAGCTCTCTGATAGTCCTGCTCTGTCAGACACTGAAGCACACAGTTCAGAATAAATAGACCTGTCAGAGCAGGTTTCCACCATGATTGGATCAAAGGCCTCAAAGTCATTCTACAATTTCTTCACTGTAAAAGTCCTCTCAGGGTCTGTTCAGCTTCACAAATGGAAGTTACACATACCCTGCTATGCACCAACTTTTCAGTTTTACTTGTTAATTAACTTTTTCACTGATGCTTTCTTGATCATCCTCCAGGCACAACCATTTTAGTACTTTAAATAATCTGTTAAATTAACATGCTTTTTATGAAAAGCATGTCCTCTTAGCTTCTGATCAGCTTCTTTTGCAAAGAGAACAATTGCAAGTTATGTCGTATCTATATGGCTGCTCTGAAAGCCCACCAGTTAAGCTTTCTGAATACTGAACAATTTGTTTCTTACAATTCTGTAGACATGAGATTAAGATCACTTTCTCAAAACAGAGGTGGTGTCACCTTTTTTCAGCTTCAGTGAGGTTTGGTATTCAAGCTTCAGGACCATTTTGCGTTTAAAAGATATGTATGTGGAGGTTATTGATAATGCTATCCCTCTCAAAAAACAGCCTGGATTAATTCATTTGGTCTCTGATACAACAGCCATGGCTTTCTTAAGCCAAACATGTCATCTGATTATGATATGTCATTTAATTAATGTCATCTTGGTATCTGCAGGCATCATTGCTGGTCTGTAGATTTTCATGCCTAATCTAGCTGAAAAATGTCTGTTCTCTGAGCAAAGGGAAGATATGTCCATGATGTGCAAGGAAGTGAACAGGTAAAAGTGAGTGTAATTATAAAATTAAAACAAAAAAGTGATACTGTTTTTTGTTTGCTTGGGATTTCTTCTGTTCTCTCCACACTGCTTAAGAAAGTGAAAATGCTTCCTTTTCACTCCTGTCTATCAGTTGCTTTTCTTCTCTGACACTGAATGACAATTGCATTCTATTTCCTATGAGTTTTCCTTAGGGTTTTGAGAGAACCTCTGTTCCTCTGCTTAGCTTCTTGAAAGAGACTGTTTCAAGTGCATATCCAGAATATTTCCATTGTTTCCTTCATTGTGTGCAACAGGCAAATTGATGACTTGTTTTTTTTTCCTTCAGTTGCTGTGTGGATCTTTGTAGAGAATGTCTAGAGGGTTTTGGTGGGGTTTGTTTGCTTGTACGTTTTTGTCGCATGCTTTGATTACCTGACAGTGTCAGGTAAGGTATGGATATACAGCTTTCTCATCACACTTGGATCAGCAAAGAAGTGTGATGGGTGCTTTTACCTGCTGGGTTTGGGTTTGGGTTTGTTTGTTTTGTTTTGGGTTTGTTGGTGTGTTTGGTTGTGGGGGTTTTTTTATTTCTTTGTTTTGTTTTTGTTTTTCTATCAGTATTCTGTTATTCTATAGTAAGTTCACTGTAGAAAAAGGTATTTTTTTCCTGTTATGACATTATAATCTATGTTCGAATGGTGTAGGCACTCAGGAAGCAAATTCAGTGGAGTATGTTAGGGTGATCATGCAGCACTGCTGTAATTTACAACATTAAGTATTCTCAGGCATTCTAGGTAATAGCAGTCCTGAATTCAGAGTATCAGTTTGCTCTCCCTGGAGTTATATTTTCTGTGCTGTGTCTCCCAGCTTACACCAGTGTCCTGAAGTCATACATAAAGCCATCTGGGAAGACAGATATTTAGCAGCCCCAAAATGTGCACCTTATTTGGACAACTGACCTTTGAAAAGAAAAGAAAAGGTGGGGTTTCTTTGGAAAGAAACTGCGTATGTGTGTCAGCAGCCCAGCTCTTGGAATAGGAAAGAAGCTGAGCAATTTCCCAATAAGTTGATTAATTCTCCACACAAATACAAAATTTGAAGGCCCTTTCAAAGAGCAGTAATCATCACGATTCTGAATGCTGTAAAGTCATTTGAGATTGGGAAGATGTGGGGTGCAGCATAGCTCAGAATGAGATGGTTATTTGGCATAACTGACAGCTTCCTAAGATATAGGGAGGGTAGTGAGCTTTCACTTTTATTCACATACCTACCAGAATGCAATGAATAGGCAGTTCAAAATAATACCCTGTACAGGCCATACAAAAGACCTCATTGTTTACTCTTGTGAATGTGTATAAGCACAAAATACTGTTAAAAATGTGTAAGAAAATAGTGGAGTTAATTTCTATTTGTGATGAGTCCCTCTTCTATTTGTGCGTGCTTAGTTGTTTTGCTGTTTGGGCAAAACAGTGGATTCTGGTAGTTGAAGCTTTTTTAACTGCTCTCCACTCATCCCGCTCCAGTGAAGCCATGCATTTCCATACAGGAGTGCCTTGCCTCTTTTATTACTTGCCCTGATGTGAGCAGCAGCCTATGAAAAGGACTAGAGTGAACCATATAACATCATTACTATTAATGGGCTCAGAAAGCACAGTCCATGAAAATACACTAGTTCAGTTTGGGAAAAAAAAAAAAAAAAAAGAAGAAAATGAAAAAAAAAAAAAAGTAGAAGTTTTACCACACCTCATTCAAATGATGAACAAAAATGCTGAACCATTTCTGCAAGACAGATGAACACTCTAAGCTGAAGAAGGTTGTTCAGGCAGACTGCATCAGTGAAAACTATGGTTATGAAAGATGACTGCAGTGTCTTTCCTGTATCAGTATTAATGATGCTTAAAATGCATTTCTGAATATACACATCTGCTTACACATATAGATAGATTTGAAGGCATGTCATGCTTTGTGGCTTTTTTCTTTAACTAATAGATTAGTAGAAGTGGCTGCCATAGTTCAGCTTCATAACTTCACTAATGTAAATTGAAAAAGTTTGGTTACAGTTTAACAAATGTTCCTGTCTACATCAAATCCTCTGAACCATAATAATTTTTATCTAGAGATGTGCCAGAGTGCTTGAGAATAATTTGGGCAGCTGGTGAACTGTTATCCATAGTTCACAGACAGAACATTCACCTTTTTCGTTTCACTTAGGTGAATTGGCTAGAAAAGTTGATAGCACAGTGGGGAAGAATTTGCTTCTCTAAAATATATTATTTACCTTTACAGTGCAACAGTAAACAACGGTTAATCACATGTGTGCTGACATACTTATATGATATGCTATTGAACTGCTGTGATGGTAACATAATGCCACAAAATAATACTATTTTATTAATATATGATTATTTATCATTAAAATATTATTTTTAACTGATTAAATGTGATTAACTGATCTGAGTGACCTGTGCTTTAGTATTCTCTTAGTAGCCCAATTCTGGATGACTTTCTGAATGGTAGAGCTCAATGATTAGTAGAAATACTATGAAAACTAGCAGCTTAGGAAGTGAACACAAGAGGTGGAATGAAAAATTTCCCATTCCGTGTCCTATTGGTGTTCCCAGACCTTGACCCAAAAGAATTATTGTTGTCACCAATACATGGTAATTCCGTCTCAATTTGAAGTATTTTTCTAGTCTGTACATTGTCTTTTAGTGATTTGCTGCTCATTGAAATTTGTGGAAATCAGTAGCATTACCTGTTGCATTTTGTAATAGTAATTACAATATTACTATATTGTATTGTATTGTAATATTACAATATTACAATAGTAATAAGCATTAACCCATGCCATAAATACTTCAGCTTGTCGAAACAGTTTTAAAGACTTGTGGATGGATACTTATATTAAAGAATTAAGAGCATGCATGAAAGAATACTTTTACCTCTTCTTTACTTTAGGAGCAGATAACTTGTAAAGGGTATTATGAATGAAACTTGTACCCTTTCGTAGAAATTAGTCTAATGCAAGAATGTTCTGCTGCATTGCACCCGCTGCAGTGTGTGGGCTAACGAATGATTTGTATTGGGAGTCTAATCAGTGTCTTGACAATCTAATCAAAGTATTACAAACAGTTATCATTATTCTGAATAAAATGATGCTAACCTAGAATTTCAACCCATTCCCGGTAATGATCCACTTAATACTGCTATAAACAAGATTTCTTGTTTCTACACTCTGAGTCTTATGCTCACCTTTCTGGAATGTTCTTACGGTAAGCTGTGAGCATTCATGTTCCTTTCTGGAAGGACAGTATTGCTCGTGGATAGTTTTCTTCCTCTTCAGACTTGCTCCACTTGGGGTTGCTTTTGTATGATTTCAGTCCATTGTTAAGACTTCGTTTCTTACTGGACCACAGGTTTAATTATGCAGTGGTTGCTTAGTTTTATTATACCTTTACCATGTGCAGTTTAATATCTTTCAGAAGTAAGCCCATGCAATTTCAGAAAGATAACCTAGAAGAAGTTAAGGTGTGCTCACTGCCCCACCAGGCAATATGCTGTCACCTAAAACAAGCACAATTGAAGACACAGCCTGACAAGTCCTGAGGCTGTGTACAGAGTATAGAACCTGTGGCATATTACTAGCAGCAGCAATATCATGTTGCCTGGACTTGCAAGGCTGCCATTCTAAATACATGGGACTGTAATGCAAAGTCATTTTGTGCCTAGTTTATCCAAAAATAACTTCTAATTTGTACTGTTGCATGGAATGCATGATACTACAGCTATGGAACAGCTTCTTCCCAAAAGAATTTGGGAGATTGTGGGTGTTTCCTCCTATCCTCCTGCTGTAAACAGCTGCAGTTTTCAAACTGAATTTTAAGTAAGAGCAAAAGTTCAAAGGTATGATTCTGGGTGGCATGAGAAGATGTTATTTGGGGATTTAAAGGACAGTGAGGTGTATTTCTTCCTTGCTTCACCATAAGTACAGAATAAGATGTATGCACTTCTTGATGGGGGAGGGCTCCAAGCAGCAGGATTTGCATAGTAAACATTAAATTCACAATGTGCTCAGAGCTTCAAGCTCTCTGCCTGATAATGCTGAAGCTTCTTGTGTAGTGGGTTCTGGATTAATGGTGAGCTGCTTTAAACATTTTCAGCAAGATTCACAGAGCATTTGAACATGTCTAGGTTCATGGTGCATGAGTGTGATTAGGAGAAAGACAAGCTATGTAAGTGAGAGAAAACATATTTAAAAGATACATAAAGAACACCACAAATATACATAGCATTGGATGCTGTCTGATGAAGATTTCATACATACAAGTATTTATAGTAAATAGAGCAATAATAAAAAAAAATCTTCTGCCCAGTTTGTTCCTATTAGGCTAGAATAGCTATGTTGTGATTAAGATTTGCAGTAGAGTCACAATATATTTATATTGAGAAAAAAGCAAGAATGTATGTTCTAAGTGTCAGTCATTTCCTCAAGTATTTGGGCTTGAAATCATTTGAGGTAAATTCTGACAGACCCATCTTGTGGAAAGAATATTTGAAATGTCATATCAGGTTCAAAAAATTAGTACTAAATTGAAGATTTTTTTTTTTATTAAGTTGATGCTTTCAAAATAACCTATAAATTAGGAAGGGAGTTGCATGAAAAAATATCTAGGGTAAATGATGCTGGTACTGTCCACCTCTTCAGCAAATTGTCACTCTCAAACAAACAGATAAAATGATCCAGCCTTAGAACAGACTCGAGAGTAATTCTTCATGGATGGCAAAAAGAAGCAGCACAGATTCTTCCAAGTATAAAATTACAGTGGCTACACAGACGAAATTGCTGCATATGATGGGATTCTTTACAAGGACGCTGCTTCAAAATATCATACACCACAAAATACTGCGTTGCTGAAAAATGCTAAGTGCAGGCCACAGTGACTTTCTGTATATCAAGAGCAGTTTGAAATGCTCTGTCATGTCTAGATGTGAATAATGCCAGCAAACATTGGGTCTCTAAGAAGAATCTGATGTACCCAGAAACAAAAATGTAGAATGCGTAAAGCCTATGAATTTCCAGATTAAACTGGGGACAAAATCTCTCACAAACTGAGTTTATTAAATAGAAAATACTATCCATTAACAGAAATAGCTCCAAACTTTATTTCCTGTTAACTTCTTACTATTTATGGACAAATGAACTAAGAAAAAAAGATTTAATACAGCACTTGAAAATAACTTAAATATTAGTGAATTAAATTACAACTTTTATGTAAGCTATTATCTTAGCTTTATCAATTTTTCCAAGCTTTATTGCAGTCACCAGTTCATACTGGTCTCATGAAAAATGGCTGAGGGAACTGGAGAGGTTTAGTCTGGAGAAGAGAAGGCTCGGGAGGAACCTTATCACTGTCTACAACTACCTGAAAGGAGGTTGTAGTGAGGTGGGGGTTTGTCTCTTTTCCCAAGTAACAAGTGATATGACAAGAGTTAACGGCCTCAAGCTGCACTGGGGAGGTTTAGATTGGATATAAGGAACAATTTCTTGACAGACAGGATGATCAGGCGTTGGAACAGGCTGCCCAGGGAAGTGGTGGAATTGCCATCCATGGAAGTGTTCAAAAACCATGTAGATGGGGCTCTCAGTGTCATGGTTTAGTGGTAGTCTTGGCAGTCCTGGGGTAATGGTTGGACTTCATGATCTTAAAGGTCTTTTCCAATCTAGTTGATTCTATGATTCTTTGCAAGCATGCATTTTAGGGCTGGAGTGAACAAATGCCAGTCTAATCTAAATTAAATATTTGGAACTCCTTTTAATGCATTCAGCCATTATTGGTCATATAACTTTATAAATATATCCAGACTCAATTTAGAAATGTGAAATGATGGCAAAGCTGCAATATTCCATAGCAATTTTTTTCCTTTAGCCAATTCATTTAAAAAATGTTTCTGATCGACTTCAGCTATTATATTCTGGCTAAACAGATAGAAGGTCCCTCTAAAATTCATTATCTTTTTCTTGTATCAGTGTTTGCAGGCTGTGACTAGTACTTCTATTAACTTTTCACATCTTTGAAAATATAAATAGGTTGATTTCCTTATATCACTATCAAATGTGATTGATAGCTGAAATATTGTTGATGAGATTCAGTCTCCAAAATTTTCTTCCTGACATTGCTGAGAGCTTTAATTCTGTAAGAAATGATAACAAACTCATTGAGTTCTTGATTCTTTGACTGACCAAATCCTAACACTGTATTTTTTATGATGCACATACTCACCCTTTGCATCTCTTTGTATAAATCCTTTGCATCTCTTCATCACAATCAAGATGCCACTTGGACACAGAATATTATTTGAAATGAATATATTCAGATATGTATTTTTTAATAAAATATTTATTCTATTTTTGTAGTTGTCCAAAGAAGAAGATATTTAGCCAGACCGGTCTCTTGTGTCTACATCCACTTGTCCTTTCTTCTGATTAAAAGTAAAAGGGGAAAAAAAAACCTGGAAGAAATAGCTTAAAATTCTTACCTATTTACGCAAATTCATCTCATCATAGGGATTGTTTACTGTTTATTTTTCAACTCTGCAAAAATGACAAGCCATTTTTTCTTAGAGACATTTATTTTCCAGGACTGCACCTTGCAGCTGCTTCACGGTTAGCATTAACATGACATCTGTGTGTGGAACTGCTTCAGGCCACATCCTGAATTATGTCTTAATTTCTGTTCCCATTTCTCTCATATACAATGTCTGTACATTATTTCTCTGCATGTCATGTTGTTGGCCCCTATTGCTGCTGTACAGATGTCCAAAAAAATCAAACCTCATTTTAGGTTGCCTTATAAATTTACCAGACTACTGGAGTATTATGCAATATTTTTTCTTAAGTGTGATGAGGGTGTGGTGAGTTCATATTGACTGTCTGTCAGACACCAACCCAGCCACTGTTCACTCTCCCTCCTCAACCAGACAAGGGAAATAAGATGGAAGAGCTCACGGGTTAAAATTAGAAAAGGGAGATCACTGACCTATTACTGTCACTAGCAAAATAGACTCAAATTGAGGAAAATTAGTTTTATTTATTGTCAATTAAAAATAGAATCGCTGAGGTGAGCAGCTCGAGAGAAGCCGACTTCAACACCTGAGCGGGGGAAGCTCAGCGTCCAGGAGCCTCAGCTCAGAGCGGCGACAGCCACTGAGGGAGCCTCGAGTCCTCGACAGGCCTTGCCCAGGAGCCGGCAGCTCAGCTGACGCGCCCAGCTGACTCACAGGGGCGGAGCCAGGAGGAGCGGCACCAGCCCT